>JARQOC010000866.1:0-57876 GCA_033576535.1 Allobates femoralis | reverse complement strand
TTAGCTAACAGAATTAACTTGGTCCTGGGAGACCTTATTCATCCTGATCAGGCCGGGTTTGTGAGGGGAAGGGAGGGAAAGGACAATTCAACTAAAGCACTACAAGCTGTCTCATATGCTAGGCGCACGGGGAGGCCTCTCGTCGTCCTTTCTACAGACGCCGAGAAGGCTTTCGACCGTGTGAGTTGGCAGTTCATGGGTAGCGCACTACGTAAATTTGCCTTCCCCCCTCCCTTCATAGAGGCGATTTTAAGCTTATATGCTTCCCCCACAGCGAGGGTCAGGGTGAACGGCCTCTTATCCAATAAATTTTAAATTAGTAATTGAAAAAGACAAGGCTGACCTCTCTCCCCGACCTTGTTTGTGGTAGTTATGGAGACGTTAATGCAGGCGATCCATCAGAACCACAAAATACAAGGAATTAACATTGGATCCATTCAGATTAAGACAGCAGCTTTTGCTGATGACTTGTTACTGATGATATCCAATCCGTCGGTGGCAGTGTCGGAGCTCCTTGATCTCCTGGATACTTTTGGGGAACTGTCTAATGCTTCCGTTTTGTCCAAATTGATTTTAAAATTAAATATAACAGCCTCCAGGACGGAAGTGCAGGCCCTCCAGGACTCCACACCCATCAAATGGCCCAAAGACAAGCTTAAATATCTAGGTATACAAATCACGAATGACCCCCATTCACTATACGCACACAACTTTATCCCTCTCATCAGTATCATTAAAAATATATTGAGGACATATGACCTACCGCTGCTTTCATGGTTGGAAAGAGTTAATATTATAAAATCACATATCCTTTCCAAAATATTCTACGTTATGAATATGGTCCCAATTTTCTTACCCAGCCTTTTCTTTCGTTCTTTAAATCGAATAATTTCAAAGTTCATATGGAGACACAAGAGAGCTAGGATTTCACTTAAAATTCTCATGCTTCCTAAAAGACGGGGGGCGCTTAGGATTACCAGACCTCATCTCCTATTACAGAGCCATTCACTTAGCGAGATGGTTGAAACTTACTCATATGGCCTCTCAAGACAACAAACAACACATTCAACTTCAGACAGTGACAATTTTGACGAGATTCTTGCCACTACATTAGCTGTAAGACATATGTTGGTCCCAATTCGCTTCCCTGAATGCAGGTTTCTGGATAAAATCCAGATCAGGCTTATACCTACATATATATATATGGGTGCAGGAGAAAAAACACATAGCGTTTTTTTAACATGGGGCCCTATAGGAAATGCATCCGTTAATGCATGGTAAGTATAGGTATCATGCGTTAACGCATAGCATTTTTTTAGGTGCAAAAAGGCAAAAAGGCATTTTCCAAATAGGAATCAGGTTTTGGAAAAGGCAGAAAACCAGATTGCTATGCCTGACCCTAGCCTAAGTGGATCATTCACTATGAGTGACAGATGGAATGATTCTCTTTATTAGATGTTTACAGAAGATAGGAAAGGAATATACTTAAAATAAATACATAAATAGAGAGTTTAGAGGGAGGAATTAGAAAATGATAACAGTTACATATGAATTTTTGACCTGACAGTTTTCCTTTGAGGCCTACAAGGAGACTTGCTGGGAGGGGTTGGGGTAGTTTGTATTATCCCAGTCAAAGGCCATTGGAAGTGGTTCTGTTATGCCTGACGGGCGTGGAGATGTTTAGTGGACTAAAAGGGCCACTGATGGAGCATTGGTAGCTGAATATCCAATATTGAAGAGACGGAAAAGTGACTTTAATAAAACCAAGGATATTTATTAAGGAAGGTTTAACATAAGGAGAACGTGTCTGAGGGGATGTCCCACTGGATCACAACACCAAACTCTCATAGCGGAGCACTGATGAGGTAACCCCTATACAGGGATTCATGTGGTACAGCACCAGGAGGTCTAAATGCCACTAATCCCGGACCAGAGGGGTGACCTGTACAGACCGGACAGTAGAAACAGAGAGACTGTGGAACACTGGCATTGTCACTGGAGGGGACCCTGGGGCTCCGTGTAATCCTGGAAAGGCTGATCTAGCAGGTAGAGGTAACAAGATGATTCCATGAGGAGAGGCTTGGCCAACCCGGGGTGGGCTCTGGAATGTCCAGAGGGATCCAGAATAAGGAACTGACACCAAATGATTCTGTGCAGACTGACATGTTAGTATAATACAAGGCAACAGGCTTCCTAATGAGAAGTTCTGCAGAGTGAGACCTAGAGAGAGGAAACTTCCTATTGAATGAACAAGTTGCCCAGGCACTTCCCTTAGGGGGAGGATGCCTTTCATGCACACAGCAGTTCAGCACTCAGTATGAGTCCTAATAGGGAATAGGCGGATTGCTCTTTTAAGTGTGTGCAAGAATTGATGGGCGCATCCTAAGAACATTCCCAAGAGACCTGCCAAGAGGGCGCAAGTTTCTAGCAGAGAATGAAGCAGATGGCCGCATGGATCCACAGACGGTGAGCAGAACCAGTGGAGCTGCGTGGTAGGCACCGATCTCCCTGCTTAGCAGAGACCGTCCCCATTGTCAAGGGCATGACAGTACTTCCCATTACACCTCCCATCTTCAAACCTGGCAGGAACTTTCTAAAGAGGACCAGAGCATCAATATTTTCCTCAGGCTCCCAGGATCTCTCTTCAGGATCATAACCTTTCCAGTCGACCAGAAATAGCATCCTGCCACCTCTTTTCTTCATGGCCCGGATGTTCTTAACTTCATATACATCCTCGGCACCGACAAGAAAAGGAGGATTCCTTGAGTAGTGACCAAGATTAACGGCTTCAGCAGGGAGACATGGAAGGAGTTATGGATCTGTAAGGAGGCAGGCAGTTTCAAATGGTAGCACACCTCATTGATCCAGAAGAGCACTTCAAAGGGGCCGATTTAGCGAGGAGCCAGCTTGTAAGAGGGGACCTTAAGATGTATGTGCCTAAAAGACAGCCATACCTTATCTCTGTGTTGGAAAGGTAGCCGATCCAAGGAGTGGAGTGGTTTTGGAAGAAAATGGTAAGAAAAATAAAAATAAATCTGTCATTACAGATTTAACCAAGTGGAGTTGTGTGACAACATATAACCATTCACACAGGCATGTTAAGAAATTATTGGTTGGACTCTGGTTTATCTTGAAAAATGATCCGGTGTTATCTAAACACATTCCAGATAAACCAAAGATGATTTTTATAATAAATAAAATCCTTCGTAATATGATAGCCCCGAGTAACTGCCTGAAAAACTTTTAGAAATCAGCAACGAACACAGGGAATACCCTAAAAAATGGATGTTATGCATGTGGGTCTCCCAAGTGTTTATGCTGTCAAACTATTATTGATGGCTCTAAAACCTTTTCTTCTAATACCACAGGTAAGTCATTTACTATCAGGCAGGTTCTTAATTGCCCTTCAAAATTTGTGGTTTACTTATAGGAATGCACGTGCGACCTTTAATACGTGGGCTGTACGATACAGGCCATGCATGCCAGACAATAAACACAGGTCCAATATTCGTGGTGGTTATTTTTTGCACCGGTCTCAAAGCAGTTCACAATGGTGCATAATAAAAGACCCCACATTTTTGAGTTTGAAAATTATAGATTAATTAGATGAGGCAAGTTTGGACTCCCTTGGACGTTCTCATTAATCGAGAGTCCTACTGGATTTATAAAATGGACACATTATCCCCGGAGGGATTCAATTTAGCTATTGAGAAGGCTATCCATTAATTTCCCTGAGTTGCAAAATTTCTTTTTTAGACTGAATTTTTAGACTGAATTTTCCTTTTTAAATTGTATCCTTATGGTAATGAGATATATCTAATATATAATTGCCGTAGCGCACTTCCGTCATATTCGGCGCTACTTCCGTCGTCGTGGATGTGGCTGCCAAAGTGACGGAAGTGCGTTAGGGACACACACACACACACACACACACACACTCCAGTATACTTACCCCGCCGCCATCCCGCTACAACCGCTCCCGCCATGGCTCCGCCCACCTCGCGGGGCTCCCGCCATGGCTCCGCCCACCTCATGGGGCTCCCGACATGGCTCCGCCCACCTAGCCTGCGCTGACCACAGAGCCTCCTTCCTGCGGTGACCACAGAGCCGCCGTCCTCTGCTGACCACAGAGCCTCCTTCCTGTGCTGACCACAGAGCCTCCTTCCTGTGCTGACCACTCGACCACAGAGCCTCCTTCCTGCGCTGACCACATACCCGCCGTCCTCTGCTGACCACAGAGCATCCTTCCTGTGCTGACCACAGAGCCTCCTTCCTGTGCTGACCACAGAGCCTCCTTCCAGTGCTGACCACTCTGCTTCCTTCCTGCGCTGACCACAGAGCCGCCGTCATCTGCTGACCACAGACCCACCGTCCTCTGCTGACCACAGACCCGCCGTCCTCTGCTGACCACAGAGCCCCCATCCTCTGCTGACCACAAAGCCGCCGTCCTCTGCTGACCACAGAGCCCCCGTCCTCTGCTGACCACAGAGCCCCCGTCCTCTGCTGACCACAGAGCCCCCGTCCTCTACTCACCACAGAGCTCCCATCCTCTGCTCACCACAGACCCGCCGTCCTCTGCTGACCACAGACCCGCCGTCCTTTGCTGACCACAGAGCCTCCTTCCTGCGCTGACCACTCTGCCTCCTTCCTGCGCTGACCACTCTGCCTCCTTCCTCTGCTGACCACAGAGCCTCCTTCCTGCGCTGACCACAGAGCCGCCGTCCTCTGCTGACCACAGAGCCGCCCTCCTCTGCTGACCACAGAGCCGCCCTCCTCTGCTGACCACAGAGCCGACGTCCTCTGCTGACCACTCTGCCTCCTTCCTGTGCTGACCACTCTGCCTCCTTCCTGCGCTGACCACTCTGCCTCCTTCCTGCGCTGACCACTCTGCTGCCGTCCTCTGCTGACCACAGAGCCACCGTCCTCTGCTGACCACAGAGCCGCCGTCCTCTGCTGACCACAGAACCGCTGTCCTGCGCTCACCACTCTGCCTCCTTCCTGCGCTGATCACTCTGCCTCCTTCCTGCGCTGATCACTCTGCCGCCGTCCTCTGCTGACCACAGAGACGCCGTCCTCTGCTGACCACAGAGCCGCCGTCCTCTGCTGACCACAGAGCCGCCGTCCTCTGCTGACCACAGAGCCGCCGTCCTCTGCTGACCACAGAGCCGCCGTCCTCTGCTGACCACAGAGCCCCCGTCCTCTGCTGACCACAGAGCCCCCGTCCTCTGCTGACCACAGAGCCCCCGTCCTCTGCTGACCACAGAGCCCCCGTCCTCTGCTGACCACAGAGCCCCCGTCCTCTGCTGACCACAGAGCAGCCGTCCTGCGCTCACCACTCTGCCTCCTTCCTGCGCTCACCACTCTGCCTCCTTCCTGCGCTGACCACTCTGCCTCCTTCATGCGCTGACCAGAGAGCCGCCGTCCTCTGCTGACCACAGAGCCACCGTCCTCTGCTGACCACAGAGCCGCCCTCCTCTGCTGACCACAGAGCTGCTGTCCTGCGCTCACCATTCTGCCTCCTTCCTGCGCTGATCACTCTGCCTCCTTCCTGCGCTGATCACTCTGCCGCCGTCCTCTGCTGACCACAGAGCCGCCGTCCTGCGCTCACCACTCTGCCTCCTTCCTGCGCTCACCACTCTGCCTCCTTCCGGCGCTCACCACTCTGCCTCCTTCCTGCGCTGACCACAGAGCCGCCGTCCTCTGCTGACCACAGAGCCACTGTCCTCTGCTGACCACAGAGCCGCCCTCCTCTGCTGACCACAGAGCAGCTGTCCTGCGCTCACCACTCTGCCTCCTTCCTGCACTGATCACTCTGCCTCCTTCCTGTGCTGACCACAGAGCCGCCCTCCTCTGCTGACCACAGAGCCGCCCTCCTCTGCTGACCACAGAGCCGCCCTCCTCTGCTGACCACAGAGCCGCCCTCCTCTGCTGACCTCAGAGCTGCCCTCCTCTGCTGACCACAGAGCCGCCGTCTTCTGCTGACCACAGAGCCGCCGTCCTCTGCTGACCACAGAGCCGCCTTCCTCTTCTGAGCACAGAGCCGCCGTCCTCTGCTGACCACAGAGCCGCCGTCCTCTGCTGACCACACAGCCGCCGTACTCTGCTGACCACACAGCCGCCGTACTCTGCTGACCACACAGCCACCGTTCTCGGCTGACCACACAGCCGCCGTCCTCTGGTGACCACAGAGCCGCCGTTCTGCGATCACCACTCTGCCTCCTTCCTGCGCTCACCACTCTGCCTCCTTCCGGCGCTCACCACTCTGCCTCCTTCCTGCGTTGACCACAGAGCCCCGTCCTCTGCTAACCACAGAGCCACCGTCCTCTGCTGACCACAGAGCCGCCCTCCTCTGCTGACCACAGAGCCGCCGTCCTGCGCTCACCACTCTGCCTCCTTCCTGCGCTGATCACTCTGCCTCCTTCCTGCGCTGATCACTCTGCCGCCGTCCTCTGCTGACCACAGAGCCGCCGTCCTGCACTCACCACTCTGCCTCTTTCCTGCGCTCACCACTCTGCCTCCTTCCTGCGCTGACCACTCTGCCTCCTTCCTGCGCTGACCACAGCCACCGTCCTCTGCTGACCACAGAGCCACCATCCTCTGCTGACCACAGAGCCGCCCTCCTCTGCTGACCACAGAGCCGCCATCCTACGCTCACCACTCTGACTCCTTCCTGCGCTGATCACTCTGCCTCCTTCCTGCGCTGATCACTCTGCCTCCTTCCTGCGCTGATCACTCTGTCACCGTCCTCTGCTGACCACAGAGCCGCCGTTCTGCGCTCACCACTCTGCCTCCTTCCTGCTCTCACCACTCTGACTCCTTCCTGCGCTCACCACTCTGCCTTCTTCCTGCGCTGACCACAGAGCCGCCGTCCTCTGCTGACCACAGAGCCGCCGTTCTGCGCTCACCACTCTGCCTCCTTCCTGCGCTCACCACTCTGCCTCCCTCCTGCGCTGACCACTCTGCCTCCTTCCTGCGCTGACCACAGAGCCGCCGTCCTCTGCTGACCACAGAGCAACCGTCCTCTGCTGACCACAGAGCCGCCCTCCTCTGCTGACCACAGAGCCGCTGTCCTGCGCTCACCACTCTGCCTCCTTCCTGTGCTGATCACTCTGCCTCTTCCTGCGCTGATCACTCTGCCTCCTTCCTGCGCTGACCACTGAGCCTCCATCCAGCGCTGACCACTGAGCCTCCATCCAGCGCTGACCACTGAGCCTCCATCCAGCGCTGACCACTGAGCCTCCATCCTATGCTGACCACTGAGCCTCCATCCTGTGCTGACCACTGAGCCTCCATCCTGTGCTGACCACTGAGCCTCCATCCTGTGCTGACCACTCAATCCTGTGCTGACCACTCAGCCGCCGTCGTCTGCTGACCACAGAGCCTCCGTCCTCTGCTGACCACAGAGCTGCCGTACTCTGCTGACCACAGAGCCGCCGTACTCTGCTGACCACTGAGCCTCCATCCTGTGCTGACCACAGAGCCACCATATACAGTGCTAACCACTGAGCCACCATATACAGTGCTAACCACAGAGCCACCATATACAGTGCTAACCACAGAGCCACCATATACAGTGCTAACCACTGAGCCACCATATACAGTGCTAACCACTGAGCCACCATATACAGTGCTAACCACAGAGGCACCATATACAGTGATAACCACTGAGCCACCGTATACAGTGCCAACCACTGAGCCACCGTATACAGTGATAACCACTGAGCCAGCGTATACAGTGCTAACCACTGAGCCACCATATACAGTGCTAACCACTGAGCCACCATATACAGTGCCAACCACTGAGCCACCATATACAGTGCCAACCACTGAGCCACCATATACAGTGCCAACCACTGAGCCACCGTATACAGTGCTAACCACTGAGCCACCATATACAGTGCCAACCACTGAGCCACCGTATACAGTGCTAACCACTGAGCCACCATATACAGTGCTAACCACTGATCCACTATATACAGTGCTAACCACTCAGCCACCATACAGTGCTAACCGCTATCCCACCATATACAGTGCTAACCACTGAGCCACCATACAGTGCTAACCACTGAGCCACCATACAGTGCTAACCACTGAGCCACCATATACAGTGCTAACCACTAAGCCACCGTATACAGTGCCAACCACTCAGCCACCGTATACAGTGCCAACCACTGAGCCACCGTATACAGTGCTAACCACTGAGCCACCGTATACAGTGCTAACCACTGAGCCACCATATACAGTGCCAACCACTGAGCCACCGTATACAGTGCTAACCACTGAGCCACCATATACAGTGCCAACCACTGAGCCACCGTATACAGTGCTAACCACTGAGCCACCATATACAGTGCTAACCACTGATCCACTATATACAGTGCTAACCACTCAGCCACCATACAGTGCTAACCGCTATCCCACCATATACAGTGCTAACCACTGAGCCACCATACAGTGCTAACCACTGAGCCACCATACAGTGCTAACCACTGAGCCACCATATACAGTGCTAACCACTAAGCCACCGTATACAGTGCCAACCACTCAGCCACCGTATACAGTGCCAACCACTGAGCCACCGTATACAGTGCTAACCACTGAGCCACCGTATACAGTGCTAACCACTGAGCCACCGTATACAGTGCTAACCACTGAGCCACCGTATACAGTGCTAACCACTGAGCCACCGTATACAGTGCTATCCACTGAGCCACCGTATACTCTGCTACCCACTGAGCCACCATATACACTGCTACCCACTGAGCCACCATATACAGTGCTAACCACTGAGCCACCATATACAGTGCTAACCACTGAGCCACCGTATACAGTGCTAACCACTGAGCCACCATATACAGTGCTAACCACAGAGCCACCATATACAGTGCTAACCACTGAGCCACCATATACAGTGCTAACCACTGAGCCACCATATACAATTAGTGATGGGCGAATCCTAAATTACTCGGAATCGCTTGACTCTAGCGAGTCCGAGCCCGGGACTCGCTACTCGTTGCGAGTCTAGCGAGTCCAATGTTAATGAATGGGGAAGCGAGTAATAGCGAGTAGTGTGCGATTTACAAATCACAGATGTGTCTCGGAAGCTTCAGCCTGCCATTGATTTGCATTGGACTCGTTTACTGTGCAAGTAATCGCTGGGAAACTCGCACAGATAAGAGTCCTGCTTTCTCCTCTGTGCTGGCTGCCGCAGCTCCGGGGTCCTAGAGCCCGCCTGCTGCCTGATGTAGCAGAGCTGAGATTGTTCTCAGTCTGCTCATTCCCTGTGCATAGACATCTATATCTATGCACAGGGAATGTAGCAGAGAGGACATCGTGTTTTGGACTGCGTCGGACGGAAGATGATTTTTTTAATTAAAGATGGAGTCCCTAATGGCTTTTTTTTTTATTTCTAATAAAAATTTTTCTCTGTGTTGTGTTTTTTTTAAAACAATTTAATAGAAATTCATGGCGGTCATGTCTAATATTGGCGTGACTGCCATAGATTTCGGGCTTAGGGCCAGATGATAATACAAAGCTGGCCCTAACCTCTTTATTACCCAGCGTGCCACCGCCACCAGGGCCGCTGGAAGAGCGGGGTTCAGCGCCAGAGGATGGCGCTTCAATGAATGAGCCATCTTCTGGGGCGGCTGCGGGCTGCAATTTGCAGCGGGGGGTGCCCAGAAAGCTTGGGCATCCCTGCGCTGCGGATTCCAGCCCCCAGCTGCTTAGCTGTACCTGGCTAGACATAGAAATTGCGCGGAGCCCCACGCATTTTTTTTTAATTATTTCATGAAATTCATGAAATAATAATAAAAAAAGGGCTCCCCTATATTCTTGTGTCTGGCCAGGTACAAATAGGCACCTGGGGGTTGGGGGCAGCCCATTGCTGCCTGCTGGATCCGGCTGGTTCCAGAAATACGGCGAAGCCTACGTCTTTTTTTTCTGAAAAATCAATAAAACAATCCTAAAAAAGGGACTGCATTTTTATTAACCCCTCGCCCATGGTCCAGGGGTTAATAAAGATGCAGTCCCTTTTATTTACATTGTTTTATGGATTTGTCAGAAAAAAATTTCACGTGGGCTTCGCCGTATTTCTGGAACCAGCCGGATCCAGCAGGCAGCGACGGGCTGCCCCCAACCCCCAGGTGCCTATTTGTACCTGGCCGGACACAAGAATATAGGGGAGCCCTTTTTTTTAATTATTTCATGAATTTCATGAAATAATTAAAAAAAAATGCGTGGGGCTCCGCGCAACTTCTATGTCTAGCCAGGTACAGCTAAGCAGCTGGGGGATGGAATCCGCAGCACAGGGATGCCCAAGCTTTCTGGGCACCCCCCGCTGCAAATTGCAGCCCGCAGCTGCCCCAGAAGATGGCGCGTTCATTGAAGCGCCATCCTCTGGCGCTGAACCCCGCTCTTCCAGTGGCCCTGGTGGCGGTGGCACGCTGGGTAATAAAGGGGTTAATACCAGCTTTGTTATACAAGCTGGTATTAAGCCCGAGATTCTTAATGTCAGGCCACGTTTGACCCAGCCACTAAGAATCTCCAATAAAGGGTTAAAAAAACACAACACAGAGAACATTTTTTATTAGTAATAAAAAAAAAAGCCATTAGGGACTCCATCTTTAATTAAAAAAATCCTCTTCCGTCCGACGTAGTCCAAAACGCGATGTCCTCTCTGCTACATCCCCTGTGCATAGATATAGATGTCTATGCACAGGGAATGAGCAGACTGAGAACAATCTCAGCTCTGCTACATCATCTCTGTTAGCAGGCGGGCTCTAGGACCCTGGAGCTGCGGCAGCCTGCACAGAGAAGACAGCTGGACTCGGCTCGCAAAGTAACAGCAGTTACTTTGCGAGTTTCCCTGCTATCACTGGCACAGTAGCCGAGTCTAATGCAAATCAAAGGCAATCCTAGTTTTGTCAGCGTTTCTGACAAAACTAGGATTGATATTGATTTGCATTGGACTCGTTTACTGTGCGAGTAATCACTGGGAAACTCGCAGAGTACCGAGTCCTGCGCGTCCCTTACTACTCGCCGAGTAACGAGTCCTAGCGAGTAGATTCGCCCATCCCTATATACAATGCTAACCACAGAGGCACCATATACAGTGCTAACCACTGAGCCACCATATACAGTGCTAACCATTGAGCCACCATATACAGTGCAAACCACTGAGCCACCGTATACAGTGCTAACCACTGAGCCACCGTATACAGTGATAACCACTGAGCCACCGTATACAGTGCCAACCACTGAGCCACCGTATACAGTGCTAACCACTGAGCCACCATACAGTGCTAACAACTGAACCACCATATACAGTGCTAACCACTGAGCCACCGTATACTCTGCTACCCACTGAGCCACCTGTATACACACAATTCATTTCACCGCACTCCCCTAACTATTAGAAAATAAACTATATATGGATTCTAGACTACCTGATTTTTTAGAATCGGGCCGCCATCTAGTATTATCATATTAATATAAGATTTTATTAATTTTAGGGTTTATAGAGTTTGATTGTGAGATTTCATTCATTATTATAGGCTGTCCATTTCCTGTGTTGTCATAATGAATTGTAAACTGTGATTGGACACAGGTCCTATAAAAGGGTTTTTGTTTATACACTCTCTACTGCCTGAGGAAGATAGCTTGCTATCGAAACGCGGCGCTGTTGGGAGAGTGTAAAGCTGTATTAAAGGTGTGTATTTTAATCCTTACCCCTTTGCCTTAGCGCTTCATTTACACTGCTATTTGCTGTTTGTATTTATCCATCCTTGGAGATATCAGCTGTAACATCTTCTTTTGACCGGAGTGGCCAGTAAGCTTAGAAAAATGACCGCAGGGTAGGACTCACTTCTTGTCTCTCTGTTACAAAACTCTTATCAGGGAAAAGCTGCAACAGCCTGACCGGTGCCACTGTGATCATTTTAGATGGTTCAATGATATGCTGAGGCTCCTCTTTTATGTCATCAGACAGGAAGGACCTGGATACCCTCATTTCAGCCTTGAAATTCTCGTCTGCAGGATGGAAATGGAGAGAGAAATTAAACTGTTTGTAAAAACTTTATTTGTTTATTGATTCTTATTTTTACACAGCCCTTTAGAGAGGTACAGGGATCCACAGTCTGCTTGCTGCAGCTCATCAGTATCTGTCAGAATTGCGGACGGTGAGTGGTTGGCAGCACCTGCCAAAAACTCACCGGAAGTGCTCCGTGACAGCCTCCGGGGTCAAGCCAGGACCCCGAGCTGTCACGTGAGTGCCAGAGATCCTGCAATATTATCATGGGATCTCCGCTGCAGGCGGGGAACTGCTCTTTCCCTGCCGCGGCACCTTGGGATCCCGCTGTCAGTGTTTGACAGCGGGATCCAAAAGGTTAACAGCACTGATCGGATCCCGGATTCGATCGGTGCTGTTAGCCTGACATTTCAGCTGATAAGATCAGCTGAGATGTTGGGTGTTTTGATGTGAGCTCCATGCCGGAGCTCTCATCAAATACTGGAACACGGCCAATGACGTTGCCAGCAACTCTCTATCCCCGATTGAGTAGTTACGTTCTCAGGGCGAAAATAACATAGTAACATAGTATTTAAGGTTGAAGGAAGACCAAAAGCCCATCTAGTTCAACCCATAACCTAACATGTTGATCCAGAGAAAGGCAAAAAAAAAAAACCATGTGGCAACACTAAGCTCCACATTGGGGAAAACATTCCCTCCTGACTCCACATACGGCAATCAGACTAGTTCCCTGGATCAACACCCTATCAAAGAATCTAGTATATATATAACCTGTAATATTATATTTTTCAAGAAAGGCATCCAGGCCACTCTTAAATGTTAGTAGTGAGTCACTCATTACAACATCATGTGGCAGAGAGTTCCATAGTCTCACTGCTCTTACAGTAAAGAATCCACATCTGTGATTATGATTAAACCTTCTTTCCTCCAGACGTAGAGGATGCCCCCTTGTCCCAGTCTCAGGCCTAAGAGTAAAGAGATCATTAGAAAGGTCTCTGTACTGTCCCCTCATATATTTATACATTATTATAAGATCACCTCTAAGCCTTCGTTTTTCCAAACTAAATAACCCCAAGTTTAATAACTTGTCTTGGTATTGCATACCCCTCAGTCCTCTAATAACCTTGGTCGCTCTTCTCTGGACCCGCTCTAGTTCAGCTATGTTTTTTTTATACACCGGAGACCAGAATTGTACACAATATTCTAAGTGTGGTCACACTAGTGACCTGAATAGAGGTAAAATTATGCCTTGGAGAAGAAACCACAGGTCACCATCTTACCAGCAGGTAGCTTTTGTTTGAGGACTGCTTCGGCCCCCAATGAAGAAGCATCCACTTCTTGCAAACGTCTTGTTAATCATTGATTTGTGCAGGGCTGGAGCATTTGAGAAGGCTTGTTTGAGAGAGACGAAGGCTGATTCAGCCTCAGGAGTCCAAGCCTTTGGCTTGGAACCTTTACAAGTCAGGGCGGTGAGTGAACTTACCAGAGAGGAGAAATAGAGGATTAATTGTGGGTTGTAGTTGTCGAATCCCAGGAACCCCTGAGTGGCCTTGATTCCCTCTGGTTGGGGCCATTTAAGCACGGCTGAGACCTTCTCTAGATTCTTCTCGATACCTGTATCGGAAATGCTATAGCCAAGAATGGGTAAAGACCTCTGCTTAAACAAACATTTCTCAAACTTAGGGTAGAGACGATTCTTTCTTAATCTTTGAAGAAGATGAACATTCCTACTGTGTGTAGGTAAGTCGGGAGAAAACATCAGGATGTCATCCAGATACATCAACTCACAGACATATAGCAGGTATCGAACTGTCGAGTACCCTCAGGATCGCGACACCAAACTCTTGTAGTGGAGCACTGTTGTGGTAATACTTATACAGGGATTCACGTGATACAGCACCAGGAGGTCTAAATTCCCCGAATCCAGGACGAGAGGGCCGAACCATACAGACCGGACAGTAGAAACGGAGAGACTGTGGACTATCGGTGGAGAGGAACATGAGAGCTCCGAGTAATTCCGGAAAGGCTGATCCAGCAAGTAGACGTATCAAAATGATTCCATGCAGAGAGGCTTGGCCAGCGCGGGATGGGATCCGGAGTGTCCAGAGGGATTCAGGATAAGGTACTGAGAGCAAAAGAGTATGTGGAGACAAAAGTATTAGGGTACCTTTACACGATGCAATTTTTGGTGGCGATAGGAGGCAATCTAATGTGCGCGTGCACGTTTGTCATAGTTGCCTAAGATCGCCAATGGCACTTTTACACGCCGCAATTTCGCCCTCAACCGAAGGCGATGTGTCGCCCCAGAGGCCTCCACACCAACATCATGAAACATCCGGTAGACTCCCATCGCCGCTTCACACGCTGCAATCCCCAAAGGAATTCGGGCGTACATGTTCAGCGCGGCGAAAACATAAGCATGCCAAATTGTTTGACACTGCTTCCCAAACACGCTCATTGGACATCGCAATCGCTTCATGATTGGCCAGCCTGCGCTGGAAAGATGGCTAATACGTGACGCCATTGTCTCAGATTTTGGAATGAATACACGCTCATGTCGGTGAAAGTGGCTGCTGTGATAAACTTTCGAGCCGCTCAAGCGTCACACAGGAGCGGTTTTGAGCAGGACAGTGGCTTACACTACACAATGATTTGCTATGTGTGCGTCTGTAGCTGTTGGTGTGAACATACACACAATACTATACCCATATGTGCCTACATTGGTCCATGCCATGGCACAGCTGTGTCACGGAACCATCAATACCATGTTACGAATGACATACCTCTGTGCACAGCATAAAGCTATGTGCAACTGCCCTGTTTCCCAAAGTAACGACACACACAGGTTGTTGTTTGGATCCAATTTTTTTTAGTTTATATTTTTATGCACAAAAAATAACAATACAACAACACACACAAAATAACATAAACCAGAAGTGTTGAAATCACACAAACAAATGCAACATGATGAGTAATAAAGTCAAACAAAAAACATGTCACAGTAAAAAAAACAAAAAATACTCACTAACTAACTAAAGAATGTGCACACACAAAAAGACAACCCAAATCCTCATATTGCAGCCACCCTGGTGACTCCACCCTCCTCATCATGCTGCTGCCTCACAGCACCAGCCACCCTACACCTGCTGGTGCTGCCAGGCCACTGCCCCAGGGCCATTAAAGTAGGAGCAGTATGCGTCTCTACTGTTCCTGGCATCCTGCTGAGTCTGACCCTGGCTCAGCGGCTGGAGTGGCGCCACACCATGGTCGGTAGCACGCCAATCCCCGGCACGGACCTCCCCTGTTGTGGGGTCCACTGAATCCACATATCTTGCCGGTGTGTTTGATGACTGATCCCTATGATGCAGGAAGTTATGCAGCACACAGCAGGCCAGCACTACCACATCAATAGATTCCAGTTTCATATGCAGACGTGTATGAAAAACTCGGAACATATTGGCCATGATCCTGAACACATTTTCAACCATACGGCGGGCCCGGGATAGGCGGTAATTGAAAATGCGCTGCTCAGAAGTAAGGGTCCTCTGGGGATATGGCCATAGTAGGTGCTTACCATCCAATGCACCGCTGCAGTTTGGAAATTGCCAGCGGTCCTCAAACCCTCTGGCAACATCCATCCATTCAGTGGGTGTTGTGGGAAACTGCATATAGGATGGCAACAGACTACTCCAGATGGCCTCACATGTCTCTGGGATCAGGCGGCTCAGCACGGACAGTGATACACGTGAAGTGTATTGCAGGTCGGTCCTTGATCGACCTGTAGCCAGGAACCGCAAAGTTACTGCCAAACGCTCCTCAGGTGGCACAGCTCGACGCATCACAGTGTCCTGACGAGCTATCAATGGCCTTATGCATTCCAACAGGGATATGAAAGAGTCCTCGGACATACGGAGGTAGTTCCTGAAATCATGCGACTCCGATCCTCCAGCTCACGCACCAGCTGCATGTGGCTCCGGGTGTCCCGGTGGCAAAGCCAATCCCGAGTCCACACACGCTGTGGTCTGCGAGCCCGCAACCTCTCATATCTATCCTCCCACCACAATTGCTCTTCCAGCAAGGCAAGAGCCACGATAGCATCTCCATCAGGTTCGAACATCATCTCACGTACCAACTCCTGCAAAAGTGAGAAAAAAATACATCACTACAAGAACGCTTCATCACACATCATCTACACACACCACCTCCTTCCCTATACATCTCCTGGCCACTTTACCACAGCATACCCAAGTGTGAACACCAGCCCACACACAGACATAAAGTCCACCACTCAAGGCCCAAATACAACCTTGCAGTGTCTGACAACCAAACCTGGTCACTGTACACCCTTGGCCCTCCTGTACAATACATCTCCCTTGTCAAACGCAACACATCATGAGGCTAAGCCCATATATGTGGCCATAATGTTGACGTGTGACCACAAGGCATGGGCAAACACATAGGTCACATTAGTTAAATCATGTTTTTTTACACATCTTTACAATTACATTACACACGTACCCCAACCTTTGTGTGTTATGCTCAAAATATCACGCCACACAGCAGACTATTGAATACTCATCATGTCCAAGAGACATCTTGTGTTTGTGTTCTTTGCACTGATGTGTGGTTTGCAGCACATGTGTTAGTCACCATTGGGCTTTTCCTTTACAAATCATGGTCACTGTTCTTTTCTACCTGTTTTTGGGTCTCTGTTTTCACAGATTGTGTTATGTTCTTTGTTGGCACTTTACATATCAATGTTGACCCTCAGGTGAGTATGCTGCACTGGTCTACTTCTTTGTTTGTTTTAATTCTAAACTCTGCTCCTGTGGCTTTTGGTGTTAGCCTTGGTGAGTTTGGCTCTAAGTTGTCTTGGGTGTTTGGTTGTGGTATTAGCTTAAATTACATAGCAACATGTGGCTGATGTTTTTTTCTTTTTGTTTATTTTTCAGGCCCCTCGGGAGCCTGTCTCCAGTGCTGAGGCGCCAGCAGCTGGCGAGGCTCTCCCATCAACATCTGCGGGAGAGCCAGTGCCCGAGACCAGTGGAGGGGGGCCGGGCCCAGGGCCCAGCCCCCCGCCAGTGCCCGAGACCAGTGGAGGGGGGCCGGGCCCAGGGCCCAGCTCTGGAATCCAAGACCACCTGCCCCACAAAACACATAGCTGGGTACCTGGGTGAAACTGGTCCTCCTCGATCGAGAGAGGACCCCCAGCTCTGGGATCGGGTACGTCGCCAGCGAGATGCTGGCCCGCGTGGAGTCAGAGCAGCATGACATCGCCGAGCGGGCGGGACACAGTGAAACTTTAAATACACACTCCCAGCATAGCTTGCGCTATTGAATGCTCGCGTAATTGGACTGATGTAGTGGATGGTTGTGTAGGTGAAGATGTGTGTGGTGCTGAAGTGACAGCTCTTCAAATATGGTACCCTGTGAAGGGGCATCCAATGGAAACACAGTAGCCACCACTAATCATCGCTGACGAGGCGCGGTATCCAGCACGCTGTGGCACGCCTACGGGAAATCAATAGGCGACGCAGATTCCATCACTATCGCCCCTTCACACGCCAAAAGCAGGGAATGTCACCTTCATGATTGCCTCTGATTTTGGAGCAGTGCTGTGAAATCGGAACCAAGTGACAACTTTTTTATCGCCGCGAAATTCCCCAATTACACATCGCAACTGCAAGGCAATTTGACCGCAATGGTGCCAGAGCGACATATTGCCGGGCAGATTTCTCACCACGGTTGCGTGTAAAGGTACCCTTAGTATAATGCAAAGCAACAGATTTCCTATTGCCGAGCACTGCAGGATGAGACCTGGGCAGAGGCAACTTCCTATAGAATGAACACTATACACTATATACCTATACACCCCAGTATATATACGCATCATTACATAAATCATTTTATAGTGTCTTGTTAAAGAGTGATACAACAATTTAGATGAAATAAAATAAAAACAATCTTTATTGTTCAAATATTAAAATCTTCAAAGGACAAACAAAAAAACAAGAGGAGAAACACCTAGAGAAACCAACAGACGTTAACAACGATATTGTTCCTAAAGTAACCACTACCTAGCAATGGAGGATTTACACTGTAAGGTTAGGGTACCCCCATACCACGTCGGCTGACCCTATGGATTAACCCTATGGTGGAGTTAGTTCAAGTAATGGATTTGCCACTTCCAGTCTAGTTCACTTAATTTAGTTGTAAGACCCAGGAATTTGCTAGTTGTTGATTGTTCGGTGAGCTCCAAATGGTAGATAAAATTTCTCCATGCGCTTGACACGATTCTCCCCTAGTTGTAGTGAGGATTTCATCAGAAGAAGAGAGAATTCCCATTTGCCTATAAAAGAAGTAAAAAAGTATACCGTATATACTCGTGTATAAGCCGACCCGTGTATAAGCCGACCCCCCTACTTTTGCCCCAAAAATCTGGAAAAACCTATTGACTCGTGTATAAGCCGAGGGTGGACCCCAGCACAGGTATACAGCCCCCAGCAGTGTGGTATACAGGCCCCCCCCAGTGGTATACAGGCCTCCCCAGTGGTAGTATACAGCAGCCCTAGTGGTAGTATACAGCAGCCCCAATGGTAGTATATAGCATCCCCAGCAGCCCCAGTGGTAGTATACAGCAGCCGCAGTGGTAGTATATAGCAGCCCCAGCAGTAGTATACAGCAGCCCCAGTGGTAGTATATAGCAGCCCCAGTGGTAGTATATAGCAGCCCCAGTGGTAGTATACAGCAGCCCCAGTGGTAGTATACAGCAGCCCCAGTGGTAGTATACAGCAGCCCCAGTGGTAGTATATAGCAGCCCCAGTGGTAGTATATAGCAGCCCCAGCAGCCCCAGTGGTAGTATACAGCAGCCCCAGTGGTAGTATATAGCAGCCCCAGTGGTAGTATACAGCAGCCCCAGTGGTAGTATATAGCAGCCCCAGTTGTAGTATATAGCAGCCCCAGTGGTAGTATATAGCAGCCCCAGTGGTAGTATACAGCAGCCCCAGTGGTAGTATACAGCAGCCCCAGTGGTAGTATACAGGAGCCCCAGCAGCCCCAGTGGTAGTATACAGGAGCCCCAGCAGCCCCAGTGGTATATACAGCAGCCCCAGTGGTATATACAGCAGCCCCAGTGGTATACAGGCCTCAGCAGTATATACAGCAGCCCCCAGGGGTTATACAGCACCCCCCAGGGGTTATACAGCACCCCCCAGGGGTTATACAGCAGCCCCCTGGGGGTACCCAGCAGCCCCCAGGGGGTACCCAGCAGCCCCCTGGGGGTACCAACAGCCCCCAGGGGGTGCCCAGCAGCCCCCAGGGGGTACCCAGCAGCCCCCTGGGAGTACCAACAGCCCCCTGGGGGTACCAACAGCCCCCAGAGGGTACCCAGCAGCCCCCTGGGGGTACCAACAGCCCCCAGGGGGTACCAACAGCC
Source organism: Allobates femoralis (assembly GCA_033576535.1). Classification (NCBI taxonomy): domain Eukaryota; kingdom Metazoa; phylum Chordata; class Amphibia; order Anura; family Aromobatidae; genus Allobates; species Allobates femoralis. Next base: position 38,412 of record JARQOC010000866.1, on the reverse strand, counting down.
CCCACAAGCTGGCACTGTCCCCCCTTGTAAGGGCCCCCCCCCCCGCTACTTATACATTACCATTCCGGTTTTCTGATCAGCGCGGCTCCTCCGTGCTGCGTCTTCATCCTCCCGCGCTGGCTGCATCTGGGTTCTCCAGCGGTCGCGCGATGACGTCACATCGCTGCGACAGCCGGAGATCACGGATGGAGCCAGCGAGGACGGGAGGATGAAGAAGCACCGAGGAGCGGCGCCGATCAGAACACCGGGATGGTAATGTATAAGCACCGGGGGGGGGGCCCTTACAAGGGGGGACAGTGCCAGCTTTTGGGGGGCTATATGAACTGCATCCCCCTGCTGCTGTGCATATTTAATGAGCGGCCCCACGTGACGGGGCCGCTCATACAGCAGCCCCCCCCCCCGCCTCCTCCAGCCTCCACAGCCCCCACCACACAGCCCCCACCACACGGGTCTACCGTATAGACCCGTGTATAAGCCGAGGGGGGGACTTTTCAGCCCAAATTTTGGGCTGAAAAACTCGGCTTATACACGAGTATATACGGTAAGCATTTTCAGTTTACATCAGACACATAACAGCCAAAGGTGTTACATCTAACCCCAACCCAAAACCAAAAATGACACTGCCATTGCTAGGAAGTGGTTACTTTAGGGACAGCATCGTTCTTAGCATCTGTTGCTTGCTCTAGATGTATCTCCTCTTGTTTTTTTTGTTTGTCCTGTGAAGATTTTAATAGTTGTACAATAAATGTTTTTATTGTATTTCATCTCAAGTGTGGTATCACTCTATAACGAAATCCTGATATGATACCTAAATACAATTGTTTTTCTTCTAATAAATCATTTTATACACTATATACACATAAATAGATGTAATGTCTCCTAAAGCAGCCTTGATCTTCTCTTTCCCAATCCAAGAACAGCAGCCATAAATATTGCTGAAGCCAGTGGTCAGGAAGAAATGGAGGATAACACAGAGCAGCACTTTGTATCACTCAGACTCTGCACAGGATCTGTAGATGCTAAAGTTATCATGTCCTCCCTCTTCTTAGTCCCGGCTACCATTAGTGATAACAGGAGGGAGTAGGAAGAATGGGACATGGCTTAAACACAGCGTACCTTCAAATTAAATATTGTGTTTTACCAAGACTGGGCAATCTGCAGTCTAGTCTCCTGGGCTCCTTCCTGTGCATCACATCCTGCTGGCAACCAGAGCTCTCGACCCCTCAGTCTGGCAGGTAGCAGATTCAGTTCGTGGTGTCACCACCTTCTGAACAAAGCATGCATATAGAGAAAAGTGAAAAATTGGCAACCTCCAGTGGCAGCTGCACAGTAAAATTACACTATACTGTACATGAAAGGCCCCAGCATCCCAGTGTCTCACTAGCCAATGAGGCATCTACCCGTTAGCACAGATTCCCAGTCCAGGTTCGGTTCTATCCCAATATGGGCACATTTTCTCCCTGCGGGATGGCTTTACGCTTTTTTGATCAAGAATAGTGTTTGAAAAGCAAGTGAATATAAATAGAGTGCTTAGTAATTATTTTTTTTCATATAAAAATAATTTTAGTTTTTTTCTGTTTGATGGCCAGTGTGAACATACTCTTATACTCTGCATGTATGTCAACTCATACTTAGTCTAAGTTTTTTGTTTTGTTTCATTTTTTTTTTTTATTCAGTACAAATAGGGTGTGGTCTCCTTTACTGAGCTGAGCATTTTATTTATAACTACATGGAAGCCCGAAGCTATCACATTGGGAGATCAGTGACATGACGATGGGAGCAGGAACTGTGGTGCTGGGGGCGGCGGCAGTCTCTCCCCCCTGTGTGGTTTCCCCCAACCGTGCTTCCTCATAATGTATGTAATTAAATGTATTTTGACTTAAAAACCTGTTTGTGTTTTTTTAAAAATAAACTGTTTACCGTATATACTCGTGTATAAGCCGACCCGTGTATAAGCCGACCCCCTACTTTTGCCCCCAAAACCTGGGAAAACCTATTGACTCGTGTATAAGCCAAGGGTGGACCCCAGCACAGGTATACAGTCCCCCCAGTGGTATACAGCAGCCTCCCCAGTGGTAGTATACAGCAGCCACAGAGGTATATACAGCAGCCCCAGTGGTAGTATACAGCAGCCTCCCCAGTGGTAGTATACAGCAGCCTCCCCAGTGGTAGTATATAGCAGTCTTCCCCTGTGGTAGTATACAGCAGTCTCCCCCTGTGGTAGTATACAGCAGCCTCCCCCTGTGGTAGTGTACAGCAGCCACAGAGGTATATACAGCAGCCCCTCTCCTGTGGTAGTATACAGCAGCCCCCTGTGGGTATACATCAGTGCCTCCCCCTGTGGTATATACAGCAGCCCCTCCCCCGTGGTAGTATACAGCAGCCCCCCCCTGTGGGTATACAGCAGTGCCCCCCGTGGTATATGCAGCCCCCCCCCCCGTTGCTGCCGCACACCTGTAAAAAGAAGTTCTTTCATACTTATCCTCCTGCTGTCACCGCGCGCATCCTCCGCTCTCCTTCTTGCTTGCACCCGGCGTCCATCCATATGACCGCGCACAAATAATGATGTCATTATTTGTGCGCGGTCACGTGGATGGACGCCGAGTGCAAGCAAGAAGGAGAGCGGAGGATGCGCGCGGTGACAGCAGGAGGATAAGTATGAAAGATCTTCTTTTTACAGGTGTGTGGCAGCAACGGGGGGGGGTTGTATATACCACAGGGGGGGCACTGCTGTATACTACCACAGGGGGGCGGAGGAGTGCTGACAGTGCAATGTAATATGCACGGCTCCCTCTGCCGCTGATGGACAGGGGGATGCAGTGCATATTGCATTGCACTAATGAGCAGCCCCACGTGACCGGCCGCTCACTATACAGCCTCCCCCACCTCCTACAGCCCCCGGACACTGGCCCCACACACTCAGCCGTATAGTGACTCGTGTATAAGCCGAGGGGGGCACTTTTCAGCACAATTTTTGTGCTGAAAAACTCGGCTTATACACGAGTATATACGGTACTTTCCTGGTAAAAAATGTGTAAAATGTGTAGGGCTTTCCTGTATTCACTATTGCCAGCACAAGTAAACCAAGTAGCTACTGCTGCCAACACCCACTGCCTGGTGTTGCATTCACTTGCAATAAAAAATAGAGGGGAGCCCTATTTTTTTACCTTAATTAATTAAATTTAAAAAAAATTTGGCATGGGCTTCGCCATATTTTTCTTTGTCAGCTAGCGTAATCCAGGCAGCTGGGGCCAGTAATTCTCAGCATGGTGAGGTCCAAGCATTCTGGGTCCCCCAACATTGAAAATTGCAGCCAGCGGCCGCTCTAGAATTGGCGCCTCCATGAGAGATGCCAAAACTGGTGGCTACGCCACTCTTCCAGTTGCTGAGTAGTGGTAGAAGACTGGGTAATAAAGTGGTTGATGTCAGTTTTTTTTGGCAGCTGACATCAAGCCATATTGCTAATATCAGTCATCAGTATGGCAGCTGGCTATTAGCAATACTTTTAGTAAAGAGAAAAAAAAAAAAACACACAGAGAAATCTTTTATTGCATGCAAAGTAGACAAAGGCACCTCGTTATCCACTTTTTTAGCTTCCACCAAGTTCCCCCTTGACGTAATCCTGTACTCTGTGTCATACCACTGCCATCTTTGTACCCCCTGCACTCTCATTGGCCCCGTGTGCTCTCTTTGCCCACCTGCATTGTCACTGGCCCCTGTGCTCTTTGTCCACCTTGTCCACCTTTTTCCCCCTTTACTCTCTTTGCCCCCTGCACTGTCACTGCCCCTTATGGTCGCTTTGCTCACCCTGTGCTCTATTTGCCTCCCTTGCGCTCTCTTTGCCCTCTGTGCTCTCTTTTCCCCTGCCTGCCCCCTCTTTGCCCACCCTGCGTGTTTGCCCACCCTGCACTCTCTTTGCTGCCCTGCTCTCTCAGTGGCCCTCTGAGCTCTCTTTGCCCCCTGCTCCCTACTTGCCCTCCCTGTGCTCTTTGCCCCCAAAGAGGGGGCAGGGGAGCAGTTTCCCCTGCACTTTCTTGCCCCCCTGCAGTTGCTTTGCCCCCCTGAACTCTATTTGCCTCCCTGCCTCTGCACTTTCTTTTCCCCCATGCTCTCTTTGTGCCCCATGCATTTTAAATGGTCCCCTGCACTCTAATTGCCCCCTGCCCCTCTTTGCCCTCCTGCACTCTCTTTACCTCTTTGCAGTCTCTTTGTCCCCTGCACTCTTTGCATTCTTTGTCCCACTGCCCCCTGCACTCTCTTTGCCCCTGCACTCTTTGCCCCTGCACTCTTTGCCCCTGCACTCTTTGCCCCTGCACTCTTTTCCCCCTGCACTCTTTTCCCCCTGCACTCTCTTTGCCCCTGCAATCTTTGCCCCATGTACTCTCTTTGCTCTCTGCACTCTTTGTTCTCTTTGTCCCCCCTGCCCCCTCTTTGCCCCTCTCCAATCTTTGCCACCATGCACTTTTTGCCCCCTGCACTCTTTTTGCCCCCTGCGCTCTCTCTGCCCCTCTTGCCTCCTTTACAGCTGTGACAGCTCCATGTCATAGCTGGGAAGCACTGAAGACTATAGGATCTGCTGTAATATGATGGTCATGTTACTGATCACATGACTGTGACATCATCAAAGGTCCTGTCCCGTTAGATAAATTGGAGTTATCGGTAGGGTGGCAGGAGTCGTGCGGGGGTCTGCGAGTGGCGGGAAATATGTGATGGGAGGTGGGCGGGAGCATGTGGGCAGTGTGTGCAGCATTAGCATACTCATCACTTAGGTGTGCTAATATGGCACGGCTTCCAGTGGGCTCAGTGTATTCTGGGATTCGTGGAAATCACTTTAGAAGTGGCACACACCACTAGTTAAGTATACAATAGATGGTCCCGAGCATGGACACATAGCAATTGGAAACAAGTCCCTTTCCAACCATATTCATATTGAGGTCTGATCTGACACATAGTAAGGTTTCAAATATTAGAGATTGTTAGGTACTATCCCGATATGGGTACACCTAGTTGTGATGGAATGGCTTAATGCTTTTTAAATCAAGCATAGAGTTTACTAAGTACTCCATGTTATTTACATGCACTTAATTATTTACAGGAGTGAATATTTTCATAAAAATGTTATCTTAGCTTTTGTCCAATCCTGACAAAGCCTTTGCAAGGTGTAGCTTAAATTCCAAGGAGTGATTGAAATACACGCAGCAAGGGAAGTAGAAAAGGGATTCTGACTACATTTTAGGACAATTTCAAAAAAGTTCAGACTTTGCACACATTGAGAAACATAGAGGATGGACTATAACTACATATTGGGACAACGAATTTTAAAAAGATTCTGACTAATACCCTATTAAAGTCTATGCATTCATTACATTAATTAGCAAGAATTCCAAGGAGGAATTGCAATATACACAGGATCCGACGAAGAGGAGGGACTCTGGCTACATTTTGGAACAATTTAAAAAGATTATTGGTCTTAAGCCGGTGTCACACACATCAATGTCGTCAGCGATCTGATCGCTGGAGACATTAACGGCTGATCGCTGGTGAGCTGTCACACAGGCAGACTCACCAGCGATCATTGGTCCAGCGACATCGTGGAAATGATTTAAATATCGTTTCCACGATGTTTGCAGGCTGGTATCCAGGGTAAACTGCGGGTAACTAGGCAGCGGTGAGCGGAGAAGGCTGGTAACCAAGGTAGTCATCAGGTATCTAGGCAGCGCGCGCTGCCTAGTTACCCGCAGTTTACCCTGGATACCAGATCGCAGCGCTTGCTGAGAGGCTCTGGGAGCAGGCTGATCATGTCTCCCGGTGTCACACGCAGCGATGCTGCATGTACACCGGGCGACCATCACCAGGTTTTCGGTCCAGTCCGAAAGCCTGGCGACCATCAACCAGCGATTTATCGCTGGTTGATGCACCCTGTCACACGCGTCAATATCGCTGCAACGTCACGTGCAGCAACGATATTGACAGCGATATTGACACGTGTGATGGCCCCTTTACCCTGGTAAAGTCTATGCACTCAGTGCAAGGCCTAGATAAAATTGCTAGGAGCGATTGCAATCCGTACAGCAAGCAACATAGAGCAGGGATTATTTTAAAAAAGATTCTGACTCCTTACCTTGTAAAGCCTATGCACTCAGTGCAAGGGCTGAGAAAAATTAAAAGCAGGAACTCTGGTACACCCTGGAATAAATGTGATTCAACCAGAGCTAGGGTGGGTGAGGAACTCGGACACCGGGGCTACTGTGTGGGGAGTCACGGATGATCGGTACCCCGGTGCCGTGCTCTGGTGATCAATTATACTAGATGTTGGTGTTAAACGGTGGGGGTATTACAGGGGTTATTTACAGGGGAACATGACGCCACCTGTAGAGTCCGGTAAGATGGTACCAGCGCTGCCAGCTGGCCACTGAGGTGATGGTTAAGGCAGCCAAGTGTGGTACAGCTCCCCACAGGTGGAGCTTTACCTCAGGGCAGCTGTTGTGGTGAAACGGTGAGGGAGGACAGTGATGGTAATGGTGGTGCTACAGTTCTTTCCCCTCTGCTAAGCTGCTGATGATGTTGAGCCCTCCGGGATGCGGCTGGAAGAATAACAGAAACCAGTTCAAGATTAACTCTGCTTTACTTGGTACTGGCTGATGGCATAACAAGACACGGTACAGTTTGGTTTACAGGGTGGATGTTGCCAGCTCAGGGTTTCCCTTATGGAGTCTCTAGATGTTCTCTTTGTCTTTCAGGGTTCTCTACTCTCTTTTTTTCTGTCTTTCTATCTTTCCCACCTTTGTAGAGCTCACCCGCCAATCCTACGGTCTGTATCTAGAAGAAAAGGTCAGTGCTTTACCGGTCCGGTCTGGGCCCAAGGACTAAAGCCCCTGTCACTGGAATTCAGCCTGTCCCTTTTAATTTCTTATAGTATCCTGAACTGGTTTTCAGTCCTGAGGGGTGAGGTACCTTTGTGGGGCTGTCAGCAACCCGGTCCTGTTGGGCCTGCAGCTCGTCGGCTTTGCAGTCAGGGTTGAACTCCTGGCTGCCTCGGCTGTCCGTGTCACCGGTGCTCCCTCAACGTGACCAGCCGGCTCCTACCAGTCCTGGCCCGTTGCCTTCTGTCCTGGGTCCCCACATAAAGATAGGGTACCCTCCACTCAGCTGGGCTGCCAGGCCTGACCACTCTGTCTGACTTCCCAGCACTGTCTGAGGTAAACTGTCAACTGTCACTCTTCCTCTATTCTAAGCTCTGCCCCCACCTGTCTGGGATCTACCAAGTACTGGTTCCCCCTACTCTAGGTGGTGTGGTCCTAAGTGAGTGTAAAAATAGACTCCATATGATTTAAATCCCAAACTAGCAACTTACAATAAGTGTAATACCACTCTGTGGTGCCTAGCCGCAGGGGCGCCACACACCCCCTTGGTGAAACACCCCCGTCCGCGGGTGTTAAATCAAACCTAAAATAAAATACATTTTACATATAACGTTGAACATTTTGGGCGTATCTGCTTAAGAGGCCTGGCTCTACTTAGACCACCCCAAGGCACTTTTTTTCCTAACTTCATGTGCATGGGGGTTAGTCCAGTTCCTCCACCCTTAGTTCATAACCATTGATAACATATTTGCATTTTTAACAGGTATCCACAATAAGATTACTTCTTTTCTTCCCTTGCGGGAGGCTCACTACTTATACCGTTGCATTTAACTTTGACTATAGTCTAGTCCATACTGTCTCAACTGGGACCAGGTAACAAGTTCCTTGATTACTGTCCATCAAGTGCTGAAAAAGGAAAAAGAAACAGTGCAATGCAAGGAAAATATGCATTTTAATAAATTCTGCTCATACTTTGAACAGTGCAATACCGGGTTAACTCTTTATTACTCAACTTTACTGACCCGGATTGCAAACCACCCGCGGGGACCTGCGTGGCGTTCATAAGTAATCACGTCCCCACGATACAGGTCCCGGTCCGGGTGGCCCTGCAGTAGGTGTTCTTCTACATTCCTCCGACCGACATGGACTTCCTGATAAAGGCCCTCCTCTTTGGCAAACCCGTACCCTGTACTAAGATTGAAAATAATGACCACCCCTTGCTTATGTTGGTCTAGGGGCAGTGGGGGCTGATTGCGGGCCATGACGCGGGCTTGGCAAGTCTCTAGTTCGTTCACATACCAAGCCTCGCACCGCCGATGTAGATCAGACTCATCGTCCGGTTTGGGGCGGGTAAACCAGGGTCGACCTATCGGTTGCCAAGTGTGTCCATTGTTGCGGTGCAGAGCGCTGCTCTCTTCTCTCCGGCCACTGCTGTTGGTGCTGGTACCGCGACCCTCCATAGCTTGCGGGGCCCGGCCTCCTCTGCGCGGCCGGCTGTTCCTTCCTCTCGGTCCTCCTCCCCAGTCATGTCGGGCTCTTCGGAGAACCGGATCAGGCTTTCCGGTTCGGCGGTCTTCCCTCTTCCGGGCTCCATGTTCGCTGGATCCTCATTTACAGTGCTCGACCCGCTCCCTTAGTTGATTGAGAACAATGGGGACGGGGAGACTTTTTGGCGCCTCTTGAATGGCCCATGTATGCTGAGGGGCCAAGGCACGCCCCTGGGCCAGCACATACAGTTAGGGCCAGAAATATTTGGACAGTGACACAAATTTTGTTATTTTAGCTGTTTACAAAAACATGTTCAGAAATACAATTATATATATAATATGGGCTGAAAGTGCACACTCCCAGCTGCAATATGAGAGTTTCCACATCCAAATCGGAGAAAGGGTTTAGGAATCATAGCTCTGTAATGCATAGCCTCCTCTTTTTCAAGGGACCAAAAGTAATTGGACAATGGACTCTAAGGGCTGCAATTAACTCTGAAGGCGTCTCCCTCCTTAACCTGTAAACAATGAAGTAGTTAAAAGGTCAGGGGTGGATTCCAGGTGTGTGGTTTTGCATTTGGAAGCTGTTGCTGTGACCAGACAACACGCGGTCAAAGGAACTCTCAATTGAGGTGAAGCAGAACATTCTGAGGCTGAAAAAAAAGAAAAAATCCATCAGAGAGATAGCAGACATGCTTGGAGTAGCAAAATCAACAGTTGGGTACATTCTGAGAAAAAAGGAATTGACTGGTGAGCTTGGGAACTCTAAAAGGCCTGGGCGTCCACGGATGACAACAGTGGTGGATGATCGCCGCATACTTTATTTGGTGAAGAAGAACCCGTTCACAACATCAACTGAAGTCCAGAGCACTCTCAGTGAAGTAGGTGTATCTGTCTCTAAGTCAACAGTAAAGAGAAGAATCCATGACAGTAAATACAAAGGGTTCACATCTAGATGCAAACCATTCATCAATTCCAAAAATAGACAGGCCAGAGTTAAATTTGCTGAAAAACACCTCAAGAAGCCAGCTCAGTTCTGGAAAAGTATTCTTTGGACAGATGAGACAAAGATCAACCTGTACCAGAATGATGGGAAGAAAAAAGTTTGGAGAAGAAAGGGAACGGCACATGATCCAAGGCACACCACATCCTCTGTAAAACATGGTGGAGGCAACGTGATGGCATGGGCATTCATGGCTTTCAATGGCACTTTGTCACTTGTGTTTATTGATGACATAACAGCAGACAAGAGTAGCCGGATGAATTCTGAAGTGTACCGGGATATACTTTCAGCCCAGATTCAGCCAAATGCTGCAAAGTTGATTGGACGGCGCTTCATAGTACAGATGGACAATGACCCCAAGCATACAGCCAAAGCTACCCAGGAGTTCATGAGTGCAAAAAAGTGGAACATTCTGCAATGGCCAAGTCAATCACCAGATCTTAACACAATTGAGCATGCATTTCACTTGTTCAAATCCAGACTTAAGACGGAAAGACCCACAAACAAGCAAGACCTGAAGGCTGCGGCTGTAAAGGCCTGGCAAAGCATTAAGAAGGAGGAAACCCAGCGTTTGGTGATGTCCATGGGTTCCAGACTTAAGGCAGTGATTGCCTCCAAAGCATTCGCAACAAAATATTGAAAATAAAAATATTTTGTTTGGGTTATGTTTATTTGTCCAATGACTTTTGACCTCCTAAAATGTGGAGTGTTTGTAAAGAAATGTGTACAATTCCTACATTTTCTATCAGATATTTTTGTTCAACCCTTCAAATTAAACGTTACAATCTGCACTTGAATTCTGTTGTAGAGGTTTCATTTCAAATCCAATGTGGTGGCATGCATAGCCCAACTCGCGAAAATTGTGTCACTGTCCAAATATTTATGGCCCTAACTGTAGTTCCTTTTACATTCTTAGGCCCGCCCACCACGAAGATTCTATGGGCGAGACCTTCGGGCTTTTCCGGAGAGGGGAGCTGCGCTCTGTGACTCCTCGGCAGAGCGGATGGGCGGAGCTTATCTTCCCGCTCTTTCTCCTGCTGTAGTGACGCAGTTTAAATTTGTGAGGTGGTGTAATGGCGGCTCGGCTCAGTTTTTGTAATCCACACAGTCAGTAATAAAGGTCTTAGGCACACTTCACCTGGTAGATACCAGGCTGGTTCATCCTGTTCGTGACACTAAAGTGATTCAACCAGAGCTAGGGTGGGTGAGGTTCTCGGACACTGGGGCTACTGTGTGGGGAGTCACGGATGGTCGGTACCCCGGTGCCGTGCTCTGGTGATCAATTATACTAGATGTTGGTGTTAAACGGTGGTGGTATTAAAGGGGTTATTTACAGGGGAACGTGATGCCACCTGTAGAGTCAGGTAAGATGGTACCGGCGCTGCCAGCTGGCCACTGAGGTGATGGTTAAGGCAGCTAAGGGTGCTACAGTCCCCACAGGTGGAGCTTTACCTCAGGGTAGCTATTGTGGTGAGACGGTGAGGGAGGACAGTGATGGTAATGGTGGTGCTGCAGTTCCTGCAGCGGGAAGAATAACAGAAACCAGTTCAAGATTAATTCTGCTTTACTCGGTACCGGCTGATGGCATAACAAGACATGGTACAGTTTGGTTTACAGGGTGGATGTTGCCAGCTCAGGGTTTCCCTTATGGAGTCTCTAGATGTTCTCTCTTTGTCTTTCAGGGTTCTCTACTCTCTTTTTTTCTGTCTTTCTATCTTTCCCACCTTTGTAGAGCTCACCCGCCAGTCCTACGGTCTGTATCTAGAAGAAAAGTTCAGTGCTTTACCGGTCCGATCTGGGCCCAAGGACTAAAGCCCCCGTCACTGGAATTCAGCCTGTCCCTTTTAATTTCTTATAGTATCCTGAACCGGTTTTCAGTCCTGAGGGGTGAGGTACCTTTGTGGGGCTGTCAGCAACCCGGTCCTGTTGGGCCTGCAGCTCGTCGGCTTTGCAGTCAGGGTTGAACTCCTGGCTGCCTCGGCTGTCTGTGTCACCGGTGCTCCCTCAACGTGACCAGCCGGCTCCTACCAGTCCTGGCCCGTTGCCTTCTGTCCTGGGTCCCCACATAAAGATAGGGTACTCTCCACTCAGCTGGGCTGCCAGGCCTGACCACTCTGTCTGCCTTCCCAGCACCGTCTGAGGTAAACTGTCAACTGTCACTCTTCCTCTATCCTAAGCTCCGCCCCCACTTGTCTGGGATTTACCAAGTACTGGTTCCCCCTACTCTAGGTGGTGTGGTCCTTAGTGAGTGTAAAAATAGACTCCATAAGATTTAAATCCCAAACTAGGAACTTACAATAAGTGTAATACCACTCTGTGGCGCCTAGCCGCAGGGGCGCCACAAATGTAAAGTAGGGCCTGAGAAAACATTTTTGGCCCATTTAGAAGGAGTGGGACTTCCTAGACTTGTAAAGAATATGCAATATGCACAAGAGCTGCTGAAAGTCAGAAGGAGGCACTCTGCTACACCCTTTAAGAGACATAGAAGAGGGCTACATTAAAGTTTTTATTTAACCATTTGGAGGAAGTGGGACTCTTGACTGGTAAAGCTGATGCATTTATGCAAGGGCTGCCAAAAATAAGAAGGATGCATTCTGATACACCCTGTAAGAGACAAAGAAGAGGGTCTGAGAAAACATTATTGCCCCATCTGGAAGGAGTGCAAATCCTAGATATATATACAGTGGGATTAAAAAGTATTTAGTCAGCCACCAACTGTGCAACTGTGTAACTGAGCAAGATTTCAGGCTCTCACAGACCTGTAACATCTTCTTTCAGAGGTTCCTATGTTCTCCACCCATAACCAGAACTGGTACCAGTACTACAGGTAATCTGTATAAAAGACACCTGCACGCAACCTCAAACAGTCACACTCCACTACTCTCCCTAGGGGCTGTTTGGTGATTATGGGTTGCAATGGGGCCCGCTGACTGCCTCGATCTTTCCTACAGAGGCTGCAGGGGTAACAGTTTCTGCAGCAGGACTCGATGGTTGTCCTCATACCGACCCAGTAGAACCTTCCACGTAGTAACGCCTTCAGCTTCTTCCATGCAAAGATCCCGGCTCCATCATGGTAGGCTTCCAGGACCATCTGAGCGCCTCTCCTCGGGACTATGATCTGCCACACTAGCTCGTGGGTCCTAGGGTTGGTGTACCACCTACTCAACTTGCCAGCATAGATGAATAATTTGCCTCTTTCCTTCAACAACTGTTCTGCTTCCGCTGAGGCATCCGACTCTAAGGGTACCGTTACACGTCGCAACATTGCATGCAATTTCACTGGCAACTTGCTGGTTACAGTGAAATCATGGACACATTGTTCTATTTGTACACAGCAACAAAATAGAACAATGTGTCCATGATTTCAATGTAACCAGCAAATTGCCAGTGACATTGCATGCAATGTTGCGACGTGTAACGGTACCCTAAGTGTGCATCAGGTTTTTGACCAGACTAATATCAGAATCACTGTCCTGTGTTTCTGCCCAGTTGTGATAGGGCAACGGAGCTACGGTGACTTTCGACCTTCCGGACCTCTTGGCCTTCACTTCACGGGACCACTGGGACACATATTTGCGGTGAAATGCTGGTAACTCCACTTCTCCAGCTCTTCTGGATCTTCCCCCTGTCTGACAAATGGTGCATCCTAGACAGGGTGTCGCGTTGGCATTCATGTGCCCTGCCCGGTATTTGATGGTGAAGCTGTAGTTAGAGAGCGTGCCATTCAACGCTGCTCCAGCGCACCCAGCTTGGCGGTGTCCAGGTGAGTTAAGGGGTTATTATCCGTATAGATGGTAAATTTTACAACTGCCAGGTAGTGTTTAAATCGTTCTGTCATGGCCCACACTACGGCTAGGAACTCAAGCTTGAATGAGCTGTAGTTGTCGGGGTTCCTCTCCTTAGGCTTGAGCTTCCTGCTGGCATAGGCAATCACTCGTTCTCTGCACTTGGGACAACAGCTCCCACTCCCACATTACTATCGTCATAATACAACACAAATGGCTGGCTATAATTGAGGTAGGCCAGGGTCTCTTCCCCTGTCAGGGCTCTCTTCAGCTGCTGGAAGGAATCTTCTTCTCCAGCATCACATTTCACTGAGGAACTCGGGCCCCTGGTTTTCTTGTCCTGCCCGACCAGGAGATCTTGCAACGGGGCAGCCATCTTGTTAAAACCCTTAATAAACCTCCAGTAGTACCCCACTAGTCCCAGGAACTGCCGCACTGCTTTGAGGGTGCTGGGTTTCGGCCAGGTCTGGATGGCGGTAACTTTGTCAGGGTCTGGGGCCACACCTTCCGCAATGACTACATGACCTAGATACTGTACCTTTGGTTTGAGGAGATGGCACTTTGATCTTCTTGCCGAACATGCACAACGCCTCGAAGACTTCTGCTAGATGCTTTAGGTAGTCCTCATACGTCTTGGAGTACACTATGACGTCATCCAGGAATAGCAGCACAGTCTCAAAGTTTCGGTATACCAAGCAACACTTCATCAGCCTCTGGAATGTCCCAGGAACATTTGTGGCGCCCTGCTCATGCAGGTAGCCACAGTCTTCTCTAATGCTCAGTTGGGTTTCCACAACAGGTACCTACTACATGCAACACCTTCCACCCCTGCACAGTAGGGGGAGCCCAACTTGCTGCCCTTAGGCAAGATCCCTTATAAATACTGCTGCTGGGTGAGGAGTTAGTCAGAGTGTGCAGACGCTAGGAGAGCTGCGAAAACGTCCTGGTGGTCGGTGCCGCGGTTAGGCCCGAACCAGTGACCCGGAGTGGCCCTTCTATGTCCCGCAAGCCTAAGTGGGGACAAAAGGCAAGGAGCAGATAGCCAAGAGGGAGTGAGGGACTCGAGGGAGTTCGTCCCAAAGAAGTACCGGATATCGGGGATCCGCACCTGTGGGATACTCCAGGACCACAGAAAACCCCATCACACCTTGGAGGCTTTAGCCACTCGGTTCCCCTGTGGGTCAAGAGAGGGAGCCAGACACAGCAGTGCATCACCACAGTGATCAGAGAGGGTAACCCAGAGACCGCACAGGAGGAGAGACAGACATCAGAGTCAGGAGGAGAGAGGAGGCAAGTCTGGCTGCATGCAGGCTGTGCTTCAATCATTACAAAGGAACAGAAGAGGCCTTATATCCACTTGCAGTGGGGACCCACTGTGCAACCTGGTCACCTGTCAGTGCCCTGGACAACTTTACCTGCTGTAACATCAGTAAAAGGTAAAAGAGACTTCTGCAGTATGCGTGTGTCATTCCTCTCCATTCCCGGTGCCCCTCATAGACTGCTCCAACACTCCCTATTCCATCTACAGCTCTACTACAAGCTGCCCTGCTCACTATGTTGCCCCGGAGGAACAGCCCTACCTGTAGAGGACTTTACTACACTAGCCGCACTACTATCTACCTCCAGCGGACTGTGGCAGCGCTGGTGACACCTCACCAGGAACAACAGGTGGCGTCACGACAAACTGTATATAATCCCCTGTAAATATAACCCCCTATTTGGAAGATAGTCCCAGGACAACGGGATCAGGCGCGGACACCACTCCCGTGACACAGTTAACCCCTCTGAGCCTGACACCCGAGTACCCCAAAACCTGGGCTCGACACATTGCAGAGTCCGAAGGGTATACAGTTGAACTTGCAGAGGCTCATCGGTGTAGTGAAGGCGGTCTTTTGTCAGTCTGCCTCTGCCACGGGGACCTGCCAGTACCCACTGGTGGGATCTAGAGGGGAGAAATAGTTAGTGGTTCTCAATGCAGCTAATGACTCCTCTATCCTGGGTAATGGATAAGCATCTTTGTGTGTAATGTGATTTATCTGTCTATAGTCTATACACATCCTCATAGTTACATCTTTTTTCTTCACTAGGACTAGTGGTGCTGCCCATGGGCTACAACTATCCCTAATTACCCCAGCTTCCTTCATTTCTGTCAGCATGTCCATTGTGCATTGGTGATCTGTATCTTTCCTTGATGGGTGGATGGTCCCCCGTGGGTATACAATGATGTACCCATTTCACCTGCCCAAAGTCCAATGGGTGTTTGCTGAAGACATGTTCGTACTCCTAGACTACCCGTATACTCCGTGCTTCTGGTGTGTGGGGGTGGAGCCGGTGCGTACATGGAGCTTCTGGCACCAATCCTCCAGCTCTTCCTCTGGACCATTGTCCTCAGCCAAATCTGGTGAGTCCAAGGGCTCCATAGCTGTGATCGCATCGTTACTGACCATGTGAAGCTTAGCGATGGTAGAATACTGTAGCAGTTTGGCCTCTTCTTCCCCACAATTCAGAATGCGTACCGGTACCCTCCCCTGCGGACATCAATTACACCTCTGGCTGTCAAGATGGTGGGCCGGGTGTCTGAATACACGGGCTCTACCAGCGCCTCGTAATCCTGCCCTCTGAGACCTATGGCTGCCCTGCACCAAATCAACATTTCCTTGGAGGTATTACAATGGGGATTGGGTAACTTACTCTCACGCTGCCGACTTCGTCTCCAGGCAGCTCCACCTACTGTCTCAGGGCCCGTATGTCTTCCTGCAGGGTCCTTTGCTGCCTGGAATTGGTGGTCTCAGCAACCTGTTGTAACAACAGAATGACCTCAGCCAAACATTTTTCAATTACATTTGTACCTAATGTTACCATTGGTGTAGTTTCTCTTCGGACAATATCTATAATAATCAAACCCTGCTCAGATAGCTCCACCCAACCCACTTTAATAGTTACTTCTTTGAATTCCACCTGGGGCATGGGTTGCCCATTACTTGCAAAAATGGTGAATCAGTCATATGAGCGGTGCGCAACATCAGAGTCCGCCCAATAGCACTTATAAAGGATATAGGGTATAAATGTTACTTGAGATCCAGTGTCTAGTAAAGCATTCATGGGGATCCCATCCAGCATGATAGGTAGGATTGGCCATCCTCCCACGTACCAGTTGTACCCATTCGGCGGGCCGGGCGGATCTACTCCTGGGGGGTGGCCCTTTATCTCAGGGATTTCTCGTTTAAATTACAGGATCTGGCAAAGTGACCTGCCTCACTGCAGCGTCGACAGATGGGCTGTCCCGCAGCGTCATAGCGGTTGGTGGTTCATCCTCAGCTGACAGAATTCCTCCTCTGGCACATCCACTGGACGTCATCTGGGCTGGAAGCTAGGCTGATCCTTCCAGGCGATCCAGTTCCTTGCATGGCCTTCATGGCTTTTGGCCAGGTCTGCCATGCCTTGGGTCAGTTGTTGCAGTTGGAGGCGCATAGTTTCAGGAGTGAGGGGCTGTAAAGTCTGTGCACTGTCCCCTGCGGAGTCCAAAGGAGCTGGTGCCATTTCTGTAGGGTAGGTTATGGCCAACCACTAGGAGGGCGCTGGGCCATTACCAGTGGTATCTCTCAACAGTCATAGCGCCCGGCCCTTAAATTCAACAAAGCTTTCCTCGGGGTGCTGCATGTCCAGGGCTCTCAGCTGGACCCTGTTAACAGGGTCAATTAGCCCTCAATCAACTGGTCAATTAGCAGTCTATTATTTTGGTGCCGTCTCAGGGTCGGCCTGTTTCATGGCCCTCAGCTCCTCTTCCAAGGTCAGAACATAGCTGTGCACCCTGTCTTGCACCCCTTGCTTGCATCCGAAGAACCGGACCTTAGGCTCAGTGGCCATCCATGTCTCCAGGGCCTCTTTTAATTTGTCAAATATTTGTTTCACAGTCTTTTTATTATCGTCAAACCAGGCTTTCGCCTCACGCCGGGCCTCACCATTCAATTGTCCTATCAACATTGTGTTCGGGATGTACTCTTATGACAGAGCAGTAGCGTGTGACAATGTTCATCCGCTCACGAAAGTCACTGAGGGTATCGGGCTCACCCAAATACTGCGGGACCAGGTCATGGCCGATAGGTATGGCATAGTGATTGGTGCGATGGTTACAGGCAGGAATGCAGCGGCATCTCTCATGGCGGCGATATCGCCGGATCCCGCGGGCCACTCCTCGACTGGGGCTGATATCGTTCTCCTCCTTTGTGAACCACAGCCCTCCCCCGGGTTTTGGCCCATGCAAGTCTTTCGTTTTTGGCGGGGGCCTCTCTGCAAAGGCCTTCCGGCATGGGGTTTCTGGAGTCGCTTGGGCTGATTTCAGAGCGTGGGGTCTCGGCCTGCGCTTGGGCCCTTTCCAGGCCAGTAGATCCTGGTCGTGATGCCAAAAACTGTCTCGCCCCGGGCAGGGACTTTGGGGTACTCGGAACCGGGCACTCTCGTCATCTGCAGGCTGTGGGGTGTCACAGTTACATGACCCGGCTCTGTGATCCCCTCGTCGAGCAAGCAGTAGAAAAAAAGGGAATGGTAAAAAGGGATTAAAGAAAAATAAAGAAATAAAATAAGAAAAATGTTGTGCCCCACCCGTGGTTTGTGGCCAGTGTGGGCCATTGCTGCCATCCAGGCCTCTGGGCACGATGGTGATGGCAAGCAGCAGGGATGGTGAGTACTTCACGGGTAGGGCTTTTCCCCAGGGTTGATGTATTGGTATTGTTAATACAGTGATTCTCAGCCCCTTCAGGCAATTTCCACTGCCGGCTTGCAGAAATCAGTATGCGGCTCTGCAGGCGCAGGATGAGCAGTCTATAGGAGGGGAAGTTCATGGGGAGTGCAGGTTCAGTGTGCACAGAACTGATGGACACAAAGGTAACAGTTTCTTTACCTTTACTGTGGTTGAAAGGGTTCATCCCGTGTAGAGTTCAAGTGGTGTTACGGGTCCGGAGCTTGGTAGCAAGTTAGGCTGTCCACACCTGACAAGGGCTGAGGCCTCCCTGCTGTACTACTGTGTTTGTGAGCCTCAGCTGCTTAAAGCTATGCTTGGCCATCCTCACTCTGTGTCTTGGCCGTATGACAGGTGGCTTGAGCTCTCTCTGGGCTACTCTCCCGAGCTCGCTATGGTGGTTGTGCCTCCTGGCCTCTCTTACTTGCCCTCCGGTTTTGGTTGCTGGGTATGGAATCCCTTGCAACCTTGGACTCCAGTGTCCGTGCTCCACAAGGTGCAGAGGCTAGCTGGTTCCGCTCCACTTCTCGCACCTTTCCTCTACCTTCTCAGACCGTCACCGCGGGTCACCCATATGGGCTGGTAAGTCACCTAGGACGAGCCTAGTGCAGCTCCTGTCTCTACAGTGTCTGCAACAGTCCTCCCAGGAACTGAACTGCCTGACCCTGCCCCCCAGACCAGAATTTATAGGGGACCTGCCCTGAACCTGGGCTGAATTAGGCTGTAGCCTCATTGCCATATGGCTATGGTCAGACTTGCATCTGCCCTCAGCCTGCCAGATGAGCTGTAAACTTAGAAATTTGCAGGCTGACCGCATAGCGTTACCAGCATGTAACTCTATGCGCCGCCTGTAAATTTATTTTTTTATTTATTCATTTATATAGCGCTATTGATTCCATAGCACTTTACATACATGAGTAATGCTGTCTCTCTTGGGAGCTCACAATCTAAACATCATATCAGTATGTCTTTACAATGTGGGAGTAAACCGGAGTGCCTGGAGGAAACCCACGCAAACACGGGGAGAACATACAAACTCCTTGCAGATGTTGTCCTTAGTGTCCTTGGTGGGAATTGAACCCAGAACCTCAAGACCCCAGTGCTGCAAAGGCTACAGTGCTAACCACTTGAGCCACCGTGCTGCCCAAATACTATCCCTATGGCAACAGAATTGATCACGCAGCCGCTGGCTCCACTCACCACTCCCAGATATGCACTTTTGATGAGCACACAGGAAATGCTGTTTGCAGCATTTTCCTGTTTGCTTTTCAAAAGCGCATATCCTGGAGATTTGTGTGGAGTCTCCAGGTGCCTGAGGCTGCTGGTTGCCATAGGGATCAATACACAGGCGGCGCATAACGTTACTTGCTGGTAACGCTATGTGCTCAGCCAGCAAAATTCTAAGTTTGCAGCGCATCCAGCAGGCTGAGGGTAGACGCAAGACTGACCTTAGCCTATGAGTTGTGTGGGGATTGCATCAAAATGCCCAGACAGGCCAGCGGCTCTCCTGGCCTGACTGTTTAAGCTTTTTGACATCCATCAGAGGCTATAGGCAAAAAGTGACTCACAGACAGACTACACATATGCTGCTCCGTTAGGCCGATCCCCAAGAAACCCAGACATCCTTTAACTCCTATGCAGTTTCCTGGATTTACAAAAGGATGCAGGAGTTTGCTGCCAATGGAAGGGCTGTAGTCCAGAGACAGGAAAGATACCAAGCAAGGTCGAAGCTGAAAGGACAGGAAAAGGACAAAATCAAAATCTGGTAGAGTAGTCAAGTTAAGGAGCTAGGTCAAAACCAAGATGGTAGCAAGGTACAAAAACATGAGTCAGAAGAAACGTCCAAAAAATAGGCTGGGGTAGAAAGAGAGAAACACCAATAGAAGACAGGGTAACCAAAAGCTATTTCTGGTAGCGACCAGCAGAATGCTGACGGTATAAGTAGGATGTGGTGTTGTCCAACAGGCAGAAGCTAAAAATTAGTTACTTTAGTTGGATAGCACACACATCCACTCTTTCAGACTGGGCATCAGCACCACCTACAGGATAAATACAGTGCTCCCTGGTAACAGAAGCAGATGTCCCAGGCTCTGGTATGAATGTGACAAGCTTCATGTATGTCTAAGCAGCTGTCATTCTAAGTTTGGGAGAGCTGCGGCCAGTCTGGGCGGTGTAATGCAATCCTTGCATGAGTCATATGCTGTGCAACTCCAGCCTAGGGGGTGGGCTTTTTAGAGAAGTCCCATATCATATACAATATATCTGAGCCTGTATTTCAGAACCTCAAACTAGAAAAGAGCAAATTTATATGTTTGGCATTAAATTTTATTCAAATACACACAAACAAATATGGAGAATACAGATGTTTGTAAATTTGCTTTGCGCAGATATAGCAAAATGATCGCCAGCTTGCTGTCATTTTAGTGAGCTGAGGATGGCCAACTATAGTTTAAAAGAAAAAAATTACTTGTACTCACCTCCTCGCTCACCTCTTTGGTCACTCTCCTGCATGCTACTGCTGGGGGTCCTAAAAGCCTCCTCTTTCCCCCTTGACTGTCAGCTGTGACCAGTCCATTACTGCACACCTCATGTCTGTGATGTCACAATGTGCAATAGGCAATAACCTCAAATGCATGTTATTGGTCATAGGTACAGATATTGAATGATCAAGCACACGTCCTGAGGAGCAGATGGATAGCAGCAAGCAGCAGAGTAGAGCAGTGAGGTGAGTGTTTTTTTTTTTTTCAACCGTACAATACTTGTACAGTTTACATCTTTTATGACTAGTGGGCCTAGGGAATGCAAGAGCATATTAGTGACATTCAATTTGCAGAGAATAAATTTGCTACAAATAAAAACCAAAGGAAAATTTTACACAATTTGGCAAAATCTACTTTTGTCAGATTTGCTCATCCCTACCTCACATCTAGGGATGAGCGAGTAGTGAAATATTCAGACTCGCTATACTCATAACAAGTAGGTCCTAACACTCGGGTACTCGTTACAAGTAGCGAGTCCAATGTAAGTCAATGGGAAATGCGAGTTCTTTCGCAGTGTATCTATATACACTGCGAAAGTGAAATAAAAGTTAATAAAAGGTGTTAAAATAAAAAAATAACATACTCACCTATCCGATGGCTGTCCCTGGACCCGAAAAGAACACATCCGATGGGCTGCAAGGACCTTAAGTCTGATGGCCAATCAGATGGCTGGTAGCGATCAGGTGGTGTGTGACGTTGGCCATCAGACATAAGGTCCTTGCAGCCCATCGGATGAGTTCTTTCCGGGTCCAGGGACAGCCGTCGGGTAGGTGAGTATTTTATTTTTTTATTTTTAACACCTTCAATTAACTTTTATTTCACTTTCGCAGTGTATATAGATACACTATGAAAGTAAATGCACTACTCTCTACTCTTAACGAGTAATCGTAAGGAAACTCGCGGAGTGTCGAGTAGCCCAAATAATGTACTATTCGGCGAGTACCTAATAGTTACGAATATACTCGTGTATCCCTACTCACATCTTCTGCATGTATTTATTTACAAAATGCACTACTTCTGTGTAGTCGTTTCTTCACATCTTGGATACTAAATCTTGATAAGAAAAGGGTTAAGCATGCTTCTCAGATGACAAATTTTTAGAAGAGGTATTAGTAATTAGAGACTCCAGGCTCATCAAGAAAGTAATTAGCAAGATTGCTCGCAGTTTACAAAAGCCAGTTCAATTAAAGAGAATAACATTTTTTTACTTTAACAAAAGGCAGACTTACGCATTCTTGGGCGTGTAAATAAAACTATAATCAGCATGATTAATTTGAAATCTAGGGGAATGGATGGATTAGATTGATGTGTTAAAAGCCTAATGGCTCCCTGAGGAAGGTCCTAGAACTGATTTTAGAGAGGATGCAGGTTCATTAATTGCAAACAACAACTTGAAATATGCAGCTGACAATTGTTTGTTTCCAATACACAGGCTCATTTGGCTTTGAATTGTTTAATATGTGAAACTGGGCTACTAATTCTGCAAATTAATCAAGCTATCATTGTAATGCATTGCTTCAGTCATTAAAACCATGCTATTGTAGTAAGGAAGATCTAAGTAAAAGACAGCTGATAAGTAATAAAGTGAGTCTTTTTTTTGAGGCATGTGAAATTATGCTTGCTTAACACATTCATTCACATGACTAAATTAATAATATATTAACACATCTAGTTAACAAGTCAGGCTGGCTTCACACCACGGCCAGATCAGATCCGGGGCTGTCCGGGGTGAACCTG
The DNA here is from genome assembly GCA_033576535.1 of Allobates femoralis. Lineage (NCBI taxonomy): Eukaryota > Metazoa > Chordata > Amphibia > Anura > Aromobatidae > Allobates > Allobates femoralis. The sequence goes on along the minus strand of JARQOC010000866.1, from coordinate 16,259 downwards.
ACAGCCCCAAACCGAATCTGGACACAGACCGGGAGGGCCAAATATATCGTCCGGTCTGGTGTGCAGCCGGATGCCTAATTTGCAGCTGCAGCTGCTAATAATTCAGGACCGCGGCTGGTGGGGAGCGAGCCGCGGTCCTGAACTGTCAGCAGAGGACAGCTCCATGGTGCAGAAGTTCAGCGCCGAGCAGCACTGAGCTTCAGCACCCGGTGTCCAACTGCAGGGTGCCGCTCCGTTGCGATCTGGCGCCACAGAACCCCATGTTAGGGGGCGCAGGATCACACCAGATCGGGAGGATCAGCTTTTTTCCCCCGGACACAAAAATGGTGCATGCTTCGTTTTTATGTGCGGGAGAAAAATCCGATTCCTCCCGGATTCTCCTGGACACATGGAGCCAGATGGCAGGTCTCTGCCATCCGGTTTCTATCTGGCCCCATAGGATACTATGGGGCCAAAATCCGGTCCGGGGCTGTCCGGTTTACACCGGAAGTCAGCCTTAGACTGACTTCACAATGCAGTTTTTTCACTGATCAGTGTCCATCCAGTTTGTGTGCCAAAACCTGGAGTGTCTCCAAAACTTAGAACAGGTGTCAATCTTTCAATTAGTTACATGCGAGTTTCTCGGATGAGACTCGGAAGGGGCTGGAGCATTGACTCTGAACGGCCTCTCCCTCTCTGGACGGGGAATGTGGAGCTGCACAAAACTACAATGAGCTGACAACCCCGTCCAGACAGGGAAAGCCATTCAGGGTCACTGCTCCAGCCTCTTCTGAGTCTCGTCCGAGAGACTTGCATATAACTAGGAGAGTGTGTTTCCAGCCTTATTGTTTTTGTCTGCAAGTTCCTCTCCTGGTTCCTCTCCTGGTTTTGGCACTCAAACTGGATGTACACTGATCAGTGAAAAAACTGCATTGTGAAGCCAGCCTTAGACTTTTATGCATAAATAGATCTGGGCAACCAACAAATTCTAGCAAATTTAAAAAAAAAAAAAAAAACTTTATACTTAAAGCGACTCTCCACTCTGAGACCGAGTAGACTACATTTTACATGTACTAACTGATACCTCTAAACCACGCTACTATTGCCTTTTTTATCCTTTAGCGAAGTTAAGACAAGGGGAATGTGATTCAATCTTACTGCTGAACTCCTTATTCTTTGTGACAGACATCCTGGAAACTGGAGGAATGTACACCAATCTGAGCAGAGGAAGAATATGAGGTGAATGGAGCTCACCACGTTGGGAGACTATACATGTGAAATATATACTTATCTGACCAAAGTTGTGGGTGGCTATAAACTTGTAATGTGAGGTCCCTGAACTTTTAGCCAGTAATAGAGTTAAAGATATTAACTAGTGTTTTATTTTTTCTAAAATACTACCATGTACATAGTGGTAATTGTCGAGCCCCAGGCTTTGGGATACTCAGGTATCAGGCTCTAAAGGTAGCGTTGCTGTGTCACGGGGAGTGGTGGCTGCTCCTGATCCCGTGTCCTGGGTGACACTTCAAAAAGGGGTATATATTTACACGGGATTCTATATACAGTTCATGTGACGCCACCTGTAGTTTCTGGTGATGGGTCACCAGCGCCACCACAGTCCGCCGGAGGTAGCTAGTAATGCGGCTGAGATGACTAAGCCCCCTACAGGCAGGGCTGTTCCTCCGGGGCAGCATTCCTGCAAGGGAACAGGTTGAAATTGGAAAAAACACGCAGAAGCAAAGTCACTTTCTCCCGGGTACTTTACTGTCAACTTGTAGCAGCATCAGATACAGTTCAAAGTTAATCATTTAGATGCTACAAGAACAGGTAGCTTAACGGGTGGCTGCAAGTGGATCTCAGGTGGTATGGTGGAACCCGTGATGTGCCTTCGTTAACTAACCCGTGTCCGTTCTTCCCCGCTTAGGATTGATCTATACCCAGTAGCTCTGTGTAGGTAGTACCAGGAGTCCTCTCCCTCGTTGGTGAGGAAGCAGGCAGACCGCTCCGATGGCAGAGTGCTGCAGCTGATAAACAAGCCACAGCAGCCGGTTGCCAACTGCAAAGCTGAACTCTGGCCGGATCCTCAGGCCCGGCGTTCCCATGGTGGATTGGAGTATCCCCTGGAGTATGGTCGCTCCACTCTGAGGATCTCCCTTTCTATCTAGGGCCCAGACTTCTCTTGTCAGCTGCCCTCTTTCAGGACCTCCTTAAGGTCCCTTCTTCTTCCCTCCTGTTCGGCTTGGAACCGACCCGGTTTGACCTTCCGCCTCGTTCCACTTTAGTCTGAGCTTTCCTAACTCCTCTCCTCCTCATCCATCTCCTCCTGGCCCCTCAGCTGAGAGACCCAAGAGCAAAGACCTTCTTGATCCCCCTAGAGGTGATTATATCCTCTCCCGGGTAACCTCCCGCCGCTGTACTAATGTGGGAGTGCTGGGAATGGGTCCCACCCACCATCCTAGGGTCCACTTGCAGCTGGAGTAACTACACCTCTTTTACGGGTGTAGTACCCCTCTGTGACGCCTGCATATGCAGGGCACCACATAATGTATTGTTCACCACTGTAGTTATTGATTGGCATAAGCTTTTCCATCCCAAGTGACGGTTCAGAGATTAGCGAAAGACCCATGATGGGGCTGTGCACCTTATTATAAATTTAGCAGGATGACAGTAACATAATAAAATTACTAAAACTTAATATTTGACATAGCAGAAAAAAGAAGTGATATGAGATTAGTTGACATCTATTCCATGATCTTGGGTGTTCATATTGAGTTTATTAATAATAATAATAATAATAATAATAATAATAATCTTTATTTATATAGTGCCAAAATATTCCGCAGCATGTTGCAATTCAGAGGTTCAAGTACCCACAGTAATCAGTAACAATTTTAAAAATACAATTTTTAAAGCTAAAACAATGACAACCCTGCTAGAAAGAGCTTACAATCTACAATGAGGTGGGATGACACAAAGTACAGGTGACTATTTATAATGATGGTCCACCCATTTTGAGGAAAGGGGGGTAGATAGAAGCTGCATGAATGGTCAACAGCCAATCTTTGTAGTGCTGATGGGTACGATGGAGTTTGACAGAGACTTATTTTCAGAGAAAAAGTGAATGGGCTATATATAAAGGACTTTAATTAGAGAATGTGATTAGCTGCCCTAAAATTATGTGTTTTCAGGGAGCGCCTAAAACTGTTTAAACCTGCTGTCCTGTTCGGGTCCTTATGACCTGATATGAAATTTGAGACCCTGCAGATTATTATGCGGATCTGAAACTTGTGATTAATTGACTTTTCCTCATTTGAGGGGTTCTTACTAGGAGTGTTGTTTTTTTTTGGGGGGGGGTTTTGTGTACTTTTTGCTACACGCTGATTGTTACACTTGTACTATTCGGGTCAATATGACCCAATCATATTTTATACTGTTCAATAGGTCACTAATTATTTCTGCCTGCAAAATGTATTTGCTTTCCTGTGTACTTCATCTCATTATTCAAAAGGGAAATATCCACTGTTCTTATCAGTGAGCAAGTACTCATCCAGTCATTTCTGTTTCAGTGCTGTGAGAGAAGACATTGGATTCTGTGAGGGAGGACACCGACCTGTGAATACACATCTTTACAGGGATGTAGCATATAAGCTATGCTTTTCTTCTCAAATTATTCAATTCTGTTCTTTAGATGGGATATTGTATTTTTTGATTACTGTGTCATGATATAAGCTAATGTGTGCCCATCTAAAGGTACCCTTAGGCTTGTGTAGACTGAATGTTTGTCTAGGAGAGGGTGTATTCTCACTGACATGATATATTGATTGCATGGATGAGCATTGAGTACAGATTTCAGCAGTGTCTGTTTTAGGGCCCATCACACATACACACATGCACCCTGCGATTGCGATGCTGCAACGTCACAAATGCGAGGCTCCAGCATCGCAAGCGTAGCAGTCACAATGGACTTACTTCATTGCTGGGAGAGCAATGGGGCCCTTACTGTAGTATATAAGTTCTTTTTGTTGTGAAACTGGTTATAGATTTTTTTCTCTTTTACTGTTATTTATTTATATAGTTCATTTTTTTATTTCATAGGGTTGACTCTATCCCATGCAAGTTGTGACTGCATATTTTTAATTTGGATGAAAATGTTTAGAAAACGTCTATTGACTGATGCTGGACATGATATTAGATTATAATGCCACAAAAGGGGCAGTTGATACACTAGATCAAGCAACATCAACACACATATGCAACGCAAAACTAACCCTTCGCCAATGATAATATTTTACAACATTCTGGATGTTTCGGCATACAAAACATTTGTATTATGGAGAGAAATCAATCCCAATTGGAACAGAAATAAGCTGCATAAATGAAGAATTTGTATTGAAGAATTAGGAAAATCTCTAGTTAGGCCGTATATCGAAGCCAGAGAAGTAAACCCCAGATGTGAAGGAGCAGCAGCCATTGTGAAGACTGTCCAGCAGCAGGCTCAAGAAAGAGACTCCACAGCCTCCACCAGCCACAAAGAAAGAGATGGAGCTTCTGTCCATCTTCTTGTGACAATAAAACAAATCTGACATGTGCTGGATGTGCAAAATATCTATGTAAAGGACATGTGTTTTATTATTCAATGTAACAATGCATGAACCTGTTCACCCTTTTTTACAGATAAAAAAAGAAAAACTGAAGTTTTTATTATTTTTCATTTGTTGTTTGATAACAAATTTTTGTTCATTTGTTGTTTGATATTTTTCATTTGTTGTTTGTTCTTTGTTAACACAAAGGTATATTTAGATAGATTTCATGGTATACTAATAGAAATCTGAAGCATGTTTGTTATTTGTGTGCAGAATGCTATAAAGCAAACAAAATTGCAAACAGCCCGTGTAACATTTTTCTGAAAAAAATTAATACAAATTAGGTTTTAATTTCATTTATCAGTTGTTCATGATCAACCATGTTCACAAACAGTTTAATAATGAAATAGGTATTCAAATAAAACACAATAGCTAAAATCAACATTTTTATAGGTCTGCTCATATTGACTCGAAACAGTACAAGTGTATAGTAAATGTGATTAGAACAGATGAGTTAAGTTGTGGATAATCCTAATTTCTTATGGTAGGGCATTCCAGGGAATTGGTGCAGTCTGGGAAAAGTCTTGGAGCCGAGAGTGAGAGGTACGAATTAGTGCGGATGTTAGTCAAAAGTCACTTGCAGAGCGTAGAGAATGGGTAGGGTGATAGACACAACAAGGCCTAAACACTCTTCCTAGCAGCTGCTCGGTCTCTCCTCCCTCATTTCTAACACAAATGCCCTTTTCAGGGCTATTTGCAGTGTGTACTAGGTCAGTGTAGTGTAGATCAGTGAGAGTTTCTCAAGCAGGGACAGAGTTTAAAGAAGCCTGTCACTTGCTCCATAGTACCAGAATATTATAGCTCTTTTCAGAGGTATTTGTATTGCCAAATTCTTCTCTCTCTCTGAGATTTGAAGTTTCTTTTTAAAATGAGCAGCCTCACGTCTGTTATACTGTGGTTATAGACCTACCTATAGCCAAGCATTTTTGTAGCTCTATGTCTTTCTTTTATTGTGTGATGATGAAGATTAATTCTTGTTCTGAATTCTTGTCCGGTCTGAATAAAGTAGAGACATTCCTGTATCGGAAGCCAATTAACCATCCAACATATCTTCGATGGGACAGTTTTCACCCAAAACACATAAAAACTCTATTGTGTACAGCCAGGCCATCATATACAATCGGATATGATCCAACCCTACAGATAGAGACAATCACATTGAGGGACTCAGAAGACCTTTTTGAATTAGAGCTACCATACAAGAGCAATTGAAAACCAGATTACAAGTATCACCAGAATATGAAGGAATCATCTCCTACATTACAAAAGTAGATCCAAATCTGGATCATGTCTTTTTACATCAATTGAGAGGGCATTTGGGGATATTATGTCTTTGAACAGACCCAGTTAGAGGACAATAAACTTTGACACTTCTTAAGTGAACTGTTATCACAACCACTTCACCCCCCCCCCATTCCTGTTCTTGGAATAACCACCAATCAAAGGACCACAAAACTGTCCGTTCCTCTTATCTATGATTTTACTTCCCCAGCTGCTCCCTCGATCTCCCAACTGACCAGTACATGCATCACGACACCTGTGTTACGTATTGCAGTATTCCACCCTGTATTTGTGTGTGTGTATATATATATATATATATATATATATATACTAGCTGTGAGCCCGATGCAAATGCATCGGGTGTCTAGAATATTTTTTTTTTTTTTTTTTATATTTTCAAATAATAATCCAATTATTCCAATGACATCTTTACACCAACTACATATATTTGTATGGTTGATATCATTTAAGGAAAATTGAACTATTATGTTGTAAGGGTCTTAGAACACAAAGTAGCAATACTTCTTAATATGTCAATTTTTTGAATTGATGAATTAACAGTACTAATGTGTGTATCAGCCAGTTTGTGTCAGCCCACCAATCGCGTCAAGATGCCCTTACGCCTGGTGGGACCTACTCTAACTAAATCCGAATTGATATAATTTAGATATTTTGAATAGCTGGATTTTTCTTACATTTTTTGAGGATTGTGATATAAATAATAAAATTTTGTAAATTGATACAGAAGGAGTTATCAAGTACAGACTTGCAGCAATATCCATACAATAACAAAAAAACTTGTAGTTAACCTATGGTAAATGGAGTTAACATAGCTTCAGCAGGTGCATAAGATGCATCCACTAACTAACCACAGGTGACTGCAGTTGTTGTGGATGACACTGCCGCAACTATGTTGTCTGCACAAACCGCAAGTTAAGTACAAATTACATATATGCAATTATGAAAATTACAGCAAGTATGTTGTTGGTGAGTCCTTCATGATCAATTATTATCATTTAGTATATTCCTCAACAAAGTGAAAAAATGTAAGAAAAATGTCGTGGTAGAATCTAATTAATAATTTATGTTTGTCCCTATCTATCTAAACATGTGGAACACACCTTGCTAATGAGATGTGTGTGAACAGCCATCCCACCCGTCTCTTAGCTGTTCACAAAAACCTCTCCCTTTAAAGAATAAGAATCAAATCTCTCAGCACGTAGAGTACTGGAGCTTTAAATAGTGGTTTCTATCACCCTGTGAGAAAATCAGAATGATACACATCTCCAATGAAATCTGTAATGTGTTTTTCCACAAACATTGTATAAACTATGCACATAAAAAACTGAAATTGAAAAGACTAAACTAATTTTTTTTTTTTTTTTAAAAATAGAAAAGGTAAAAATATAAAATATGCAAAAGTTCATCCCAAAATATTCCGATAGACAATATTTTTGGTGAAGACTTTCTCACAGTTAGGCACCAATTTGCCTTGAATGCATGAATCCACCACTTTCACCTTCACATTGCATCGTCTCTTCACACGTGAGAAAACCACATATAATTGTCCATGACCAAAAACAGGTTCTGGCAAATAAATCCCCACTTTCTCCAAAGTTTGTCCTTGGGATTTATTTATGGTCATGGCAAAGGCAGGCTTCACGGGAAATTGCCGACGTCTTAGTTTGAAAGGCAATCCAGTCTCTGATGGACAGAGATCAATTCTTGGAATGAAGACTACATTTCCTTCATCAGAGCCAGAAATTACTTTTGCTTGTATCAAGTTGTCAAACAAAGCAATAATAATCATCCGAGTCCCGTTACAAAGTCCTTTTCTGCTGTTAAAATTACGCAAAAGCATTATAATTGTACCAACTTTTAATTTCAGGAGATGAGAAGGCATTCCTGTTCGTGTTAGAGAATTTAGAAATTCCACGGGATATTGTTCGGGATTTTCTGTCTCATCTGGATCAATGGAATCGTGGCTCAAATATTCATGTATTCACCAGGAATACAATCCATAACTTTAGAATTGATCAAATCCACAGCGTCATTTTTGGGACAAAGAATGGCATGTGATGCAGCATTCTGAATACTTTCATCATTATTCACATCAATGACAATGTTTTCACCAAATATATCCAAGATTAAAGAGCCAGTGCAGATCATGTCTTGCGGGATCTCAATGACATCATCACCAAGGTTGTAATCATTGGACAATTCTCCATTTCCCAATTGAATTAACCAATTGCTATAATCCGGATCAATGGAGCGCATGTTGTTAAGGAGCGGCAATTGATTGAAAAGCTGCCATTGTCGTGAATATTTAATGCAGCTCTCTACGATATCTGTCCTTGTTCCATGAGAGATGATAGGAAGACACTGCCGAAAGTCTCCTCCCAGAACAATGACTTTCCCTCCAAAGGGTAATTTATTTTTCTTGGAGACATCAGTTGTCATGACATCCCGTAATAATTGATCAATTACATGCAAAGCGTATTTTGACAACATAGTAGACTCATCGATGATGAAGAGTTTGGTAGTCTTCAAATGTTGGGCGGCATCAGTATCATTTTTGATTCTTGAAACGGATGTCTCATTAATTGGTATTGGTATGCCATACAGTGAATGGATAGTTCTTCCTCCTTGCAATAGATTAGCAGCAATCCCTGTACTGGCTGCAGGTGAGACAACTTCTCCTTCTCCTCTCAGTTCATGAATCAATAGATGATAGAGATAGGTTTTCCCACTTCCACCGGGACCATCAAGGAAAAAGCACTTTGCCTTATCACTTGTATCCTCTAAAGCTTTATGGATTGCAGTATAGGCCAAACGTTGTTGATCATTTAAGGTGACTTTCATTTCATGTGCTCTTACTAACTCTTCTTCTTTGTTGTATTGAGGACGAATGTGTGGTTTTCTTTTTGGGTGTGGCAGATTAAATTCATTAAAATGTTTCGCATGAAATTTTAAAACATGTTCAACATCAGTCATGGCATATCCTTCACAATGCTCACAATCATCAGTGTCAGGGTGGTAGGCATGACAGTAATCTTGAACGAAGTGTTGTTTAAATTCTTGCCACAACTCCAGGGATGATTAGGAGGACCAAACACACATATATATGCAAACATGTCACGGAGCTGTGCAGGCATATTGAGAACACAGGCATCCAATAGAGTTTTTCCCAAACAGTGTCATCGAAGAGCAATCCATGGGCTAATGCCGCCTCTTTAAAAGTGGAGTATGTGACTTCCTTAAACAGTCTTAAGGTTGTCAAAACTTGTAGCTCCTTTAACATGGAGTAACAACAGCCTTAAAAAATAACGTTCTTGTTCTTGAATACTAACAGTGTAGAGTCTACCAATGACTGAAGCACCTCCTCTCCTTCTAACTTCCCATGCACCTTCTTTCCAAACATAATGCTCTGGAATTTGACGATATAAGTACTCCCGAGCATTGGGATCATTCTCATTGAGGGTAAAGTAGGCCATGAGTGTTGATTGTCTGTCCATTGAATAACTGATGTTGTCCGCAGAATCACCCTCGTGAAAAAAAAGTGATTGTGAATGAGGCAGATGTACTGCAAGACGAATAATGCTGTGAGATTGTCTATGCATTTGGAAAGCAAAGATTCGCCAAGCTGCCTCTGGTGCACTGACATATCTGGAATCCATGAATTTATGAGTTTCATCATGTCTGATGTTGGTTTCACAAATTTCCACATTGGCTTTGTCATGACCTTTGTACACATATTTGAAGAGGTATTTTACGCTCTGAATGGAAGCACATACTTCCACATTGATATGGCACTTATATTTTAATAGAAGGAAAGGGTTATATGGAACCACCCAAGAATTATCAATCATCTTGGAATGGTGTGGAAAAGAAGGTCCTTCGTTTCTTTGATAACTTGGATATGCATCCTCAGGTATAACAGTTTTTGTTTGAAACTTTTTGGGAAAAGCTTTTTTACACTTTCCATTCTCCATACATGGAGAATTGGGATTGTGTTGTCCACAGGGGCCATGGATCATGTGTTGCATGACAATTTGATGGAGCACAGGTAATGTGATGGATCAGGTATTTCAGCCCAAACAGTATTGTCCACTTCCACCTCAGTTCTTAGTTTTGAGTTGGGATCCAGAATAATTAGAATGTGAGCATGTGGTAGGCCTCGCTTTTGAAATTCTATCACATGAACCATAGCACAAACCTTACCAAATAATCCAGAATTAATATCTTTCAAAAGGGCTTCAAGTTTAATCCTGAATACACGGGCCACTAAATCCGGGCGATGTTCAGCACGCTGCCATGGCTGTAAATTGGTTGCAATTTCACTCCATTTTGGATTACAGGTCATCGTTATAAAAAGATCTGGTCTTCCAAATTTAGTTACAATCGCCATGGCATCTTGATACCTCTGCTGCATGTTTCGGGGACTTCCCTCAAAGGAAGATGGTAAAATTACCGTCTTGCCAATGGGGATTCCTTTTTCTACGATTTTCTCAGCAAATGTTCTTGAAGGAGACAATAATCTTCTACCTTCAAATCCTTCTGGTGTTGTCGTATAAAATTTAAACGATTGGCCTCGATCTTAACATAGGCATCCACCAAGTACTGCTGAGTCAGTTTACCTCCATTAAGGACAGGATTGAATTCTGTCCGTACTGACAGCAAATAACAGTAATACTGCAGTTGTGTCACCCTGCGAAGATTTTGGCCTTGCTGCTTGAGTGCTTCATGCCACCCTTGCTCTCCATGAGGGAAAAACAATGGATACAGTAATGCATCCAAATTACTGTGTAAAATGCTTATTTGCTGTGTTCTGGGGGCCAACAGATTATTTGGGTCTGGTTTTAGATGTATTAAAATGTCTCTATTAAATGGTGGGCTCTCCATCAGCATTTTCAAAGATGACTGCGACTTCATGGACAGTAGGGTTGTTATACCGTCTTGGGTCTTGCTCTCTGTCTTGTTTAATTGCCATGATGATATTAGGCATATTTGTGCCATGTTCAAATGCTTTCTGTTCTTCCTCTTCCTCCACTTGCCGTAACATTTTATAAGCTGAAACAAAGGGATTAATACCTTCCAATTGCTCAGCAATAATTCTCATCAAGGCTGGATTACACTTGAGATTTTCTGGAGACTGTAGGCGTTGTTCAGTAGCAGTAGCACTATCCAAAATATACAGCTGTGCATATGCTGGAACTTGACCTTCAGCGGGGTGGAGAGTTCCAGTTCTATGGTAAATTTGGCCGTGAATCCGGAAACAGTACGGACCGTGTCCAGGTGGTTGAGAAACACTTGCACCCATGGAAGCAAATGCAAAGGAACTATTAATGCTCTGATATTCTCCATGAGATTTTTACTATATGGCTGTCTCCTTTCAGTAAAGTAGTGAAGAGCTCAGGGTACTGAGGTAATGGTACCTTAACTTTGCCCTTGTGACCACAAAGGGAGAACTGTCCATCAGATGGCCTTTCAGCCTCAAAATGTTGTGCTTCACAATGTTGACATAACCATTCATGAGCCCACAGGTATGTTCTAAAATACCGTATCGTCATCAGTAAAGCCAATAGGATTGATGACGTAGGTGAAGTGAGCAACAGATGACCTTTTTTGTAGATGCCTACATAAATAAGGCGTTGCTGTGTAGAACTGTCAAGACATCCAACAAAAGAAGTAGTGACTGGAGACTTCTTACGGAGGTTATTTTTTTGGCGTAGTTGACGCTGTGAAGCAGCCAAATGGGCCAAACGGCGTTGTTTTGAGGTAGGTGACATAATTTGTAAACGTTTAACTTTAGCCAATTTGTGTCTTGTCAAGGCAGAAGCAATCTTGTCTGTTCTTGTTTTAGAAGAACATTTGCCCTTCACTTTACCCGTGCCAGATGTTGTAGGCAGTTGAGTTTCCAAAAGTGTTGGAGACACAGATATGGACGCCATATCAAGGTAGATGGTTTTCCTTGCACCTTCACCTTTTGTTGTTTACGGCCAGATGTTGTAGGCAGTTGAGTTTCAGAAAGTGTTGGAGACACAGATATGGACGCCATGTCAGACGTAGATGGTTCTCCTTGCACCTTCACCTTTTGTTGTTTACGGCCAGATGTTGTAGGCAGTTGAATTTCAGAAAGTGTTGGAGACCCAGATATGCACGCCATGTCAGAGGTAGATGGTTCTCCTTGCACCTCCACCTTTTGCTTTTTGCGTCTTTTGCATTCCGCCTCAACTTTTTTGGCCAACCGACTGCTTCTTTCTTCAGCAGACTCCTTTGCAATTCTTTTATGGAAATCCTCAGTGAGCTTAAGCAAACGGAGACATTTTGTTTCCGGATCCTCCTGCGCACGCTTCTTGCGCTGACGTGCAGCATTCTTAGCTCTAACAGAGCTTTTTTGTTTGTCAGAGCTCATATTGAGCACAATACAGAAAAATGTATGCAATAATAGCTACAGTATATTATTTAAGGAAGCAATCAATATACATTCTGCATAGCAATATAGTCAAAGTAGTAATATTTATATTGTTAATTTTTAGTATATACAATTATTTTTATATATAAATTATATCATAAAAATATATAAAAAAATATATTATATATATTATTAAATTAAATAAATTATGTATATTATATATTACAAATTAATTACAATGTGTGTATATAATATATATATTATATATATATATATATATATATATATATATATATATAAATTATATATATACATTAATATACAATATATATATATACTAATCATATACATATAGATTAATATATATATATATAGATATATATTGTCATATTATATATATCTATATATCTATATATATATATATATATATATATAATATATATATATATATATATAATTATGAATATATCAATAAATAATCAATTATATTGGCCCAAAAAGATATCTTTAGCTGATATTGTAGGTCTGAGGTTCCAGCACTGGTTTTCCGACGTCCGTCCCACAGGATCACCAAGGCAGGAATAATTTGTGAGGAAAAGTTAAAGGAAACACTATAAAATGGCGGATTGAACATATTATTAATCACTAAAATGGGGGCAGGGGGGGGGGGGGGTATAGTGATTGGTAGGCAAAAAGCTACGTTTTGTTTGGCAGCCGCACTTGCCGCAAGTGCAAAACGGCACTTGCTGCACCTGCCGCAAGTCCCCCTAATAGTTACTATGGCGATTAACGCAACCGCGCCGCAACCGCGCGGCAAGTGTAACGGTTATATTACTAACTTAAATAAATTATGTATATTATATATTAAAATTTATTACAATGTGTTTATATTATATATATATCTATTATATAATCACGAATGGGATTTTTGCCCCTTTTGAGACCGCACTCGCTGCGAGTCAATGTCGTCATGTGGATACGAACGAAGCATTAGCCGCGCAGCGGCCATTGCGATCAGCTCTAAGGCGACTCGCTATGCCCGCGCAGCGGGCATGGCGAGTCGCCTTAGCAGCGCGAAGCATTGGCCGCGAAGCGGCCATTGCGAGTTACAGACTCGCTCTGCTAGAATCCCGATGCATCGTGCATCGGGCACCCATCTAGTATATATATATAATATATATATATATATAGATTAATATAGAATATATATATATATACTATCATATACATATATATGTAATATAACATGTATATATATATATATATATATATATAATATATAAAATTAATCTATATGTATATATCTATATCTATATATATATAATCTATATCAATATATTATATAATTATGAATATATCAATAAATAATCGATTATATTACCCCAAAAAGATATCTTTTATATGATATATAAGATTAATCCCTAATGATTACCGCAACCGCGCCACATTGCGAGTCGCTGGCTGAGTGCGGCGCGGTTGCGTAATACCCATAGATATTTACTCCAAGCGCGCCGCATTGCGAGTCGCTGGCTGATGCGAGCACTTGCGGCGCGGTTGGGGTAATCCCCATAAGGATAACCGCAACCGCCGCATTGCGAGTCGCTAACTAAGTGTGAGCACTTGCGCGCGGTTGCGGTAATACCCATAGAGATTACCGCAACCGCGCCGCATTGCGAGTCGCTGCTGAGTGCGAGCATTGCAGCGCGGTTGCGGTAATCCCCATAAGGATTACCGCAACCGCTCCGCAAGTGCAAGTAGCGGTGCGGTTGCGGTAATCCCCATAGAAAGTATAGGGGGACTTGCGGCAAGTGCGGTTTTGCCGCACCTGCCGCAAGTCCCCCCATACTTTCTATGGGAATTACTGCAACCGCGCCGCAGATGCGGTTTTTTAATAAAATAAATTAATCTTCATACAAATAAAATAACAAATAAGAAATCAATTTAATAATAATCAAAATAGTAAAAAAAAAAATAAAAAAAAAAAAAAAAAAAAATATATATATATATATATTTGAATTAATATACATATACAAATATATATATAATTAATCTATATAATGTTTTATATATATATTATATATATTAATATATATCTATATCAAATAATATATATAAAATAATGAATATAATTTCCCCTAGACTGTGAGCCCTCGTGGACAGGAACCTCTCCCTCGTGTATCAGCAAGCATTGTCATATGTACTGCTCATATGTACTGTACCTGTCCTTGTTACCCCCACTGCTTATGTAAAGCGCCATGGAACCAATGGCGCTATATAAATAAATAATAAAATAATAATAATAATAATAATATCAATAAATAATCCATTATATTTGGCCAAAAAGATATCTTAGCTGATATATAATAGATTAATATACAAAACATAAATATATATATACTAATCATATACATTATAATAATATGACATCTATATATATATTATATATATATCTATATATATTAACTATATAATATATATATATATAGAATGTATATAATAATATATAATATATATTATATATATATATATAATATATACTAGCTGTGAGCCCGATGCAAATGCATCGGGTGTCTAGAATATTTTTAAATTTTTTTTTAGATTTTCAAATAATAATCCAATTAATCCAATGACATCTTTCCACCAACTACATATATTTGTATGGTTGATATCATTTAAGGAAAATTGAACTATTATTTGTAAGGGTCTTAGAACACAAAGTACCATACTTCTTAATATGTCAATTTTTGAATTGATGAATTAACAGTACTAATATATGTATCAGCCACTTTGTGTCAGCCCACCAATCGCGTCAAGATGCCCTTACGCCTGGTGGACCTACTCTAACTAAATCCGAATTGATATAATTTAGATATTGTAATAGCTGGATTTTTCTTAGATTTTTTGAGGATTGTGATGTAAATAATAAAATTTTGTAAATTGATACAGAATGAGTTACCAGCTACAGACTTGCAGCAATATCCATGCAATAACAAAAAAACTGTAGTTTTTAACCAACTTTAAAAGGAGTTAACATAGCTTCAGCAGGTGCATAAGATGCATCACTAACTAACCACAGGGACTGCATTGATGTGGAAAGACACTGCCCGCAAACTATGTTGTCTCAAAAAACCGAACGTTAAGTACAAAAACATTAGCAATTATAAAATTACAGCAAGTATGTTGTTTGAGTCCTTCATGATCAATTATTACATTTAGTATATTCCTCAACAAAGTGAAAAAATCCCAAGAAAATTGTCGTAATAATCTAATTAATAATTTATTTTGCCCTATCTATCTAAAAATGGGAACACACCTTGCAATGGATGTGGGTGAACCCGTCCCACCCGTTCTTACTTTCACAAAAAACCCTCTCCCCCTTTTAAAGAAAAACAACAAATCCCCTCAGCAGGGAGTGTACTGGGAGCTTTAAATAGGGTTTCTATCACCCTGTGAAAAAATCAAATGATACACATCTCCAATGAAATTGAAATGTGTTTTTCCACAAACATTGGATAAATATGCACATAAAAAATGAAATTGAAAAAAACTAAAACAATTTTTTTTTTTTTTTTTTTTTTTTTAAAAAAAGAAAAGGAAAAAAAAAAAATATCAAAAGTTCATCCCCCAAAATATTCCGATAGACAATAATTTTTGGGGGAAAAACTTTCTCACAGTTAGGCCCAATTTGCCTTGAAACAAAATCCACCAATTTCACCTTCCATTTTCATCGTCTTTCACCGTGGAAACCCCCATATAATTGTCCCCCTACCAAAAAACAGGTTTGGCAAAAAAAATCCCCACTTTCTCCAAATTTGTCCTTGGGATTTATTTATGGTCATGGCAAAGGCGGCTTCACGGGGAAATTGCCGACGTCTAAGTTTAAAGGCAATCCAGTTCTGATGGCCCCAAACAATTCTTGGAAAAGAAGATACATTTCCTTT
>JARQOC010000865.1:0-57877 GCA_033576535.1 Allobates femoralis | reverse complement strand
AAGTTAGAACAAAAATTAAAAAAAAAAGCGGAATGTCACAGGAATAGCATGTTACATCCTTCAGATTATATTAAGAAAATATGGAAAACAAATATAATTATGAGCAATGCATATTGTGGTGGAGACCGCTGAGCCATACACAGATATACCATCAAGCTTCCACAAATGCTAACAATATATCGCAAAACACAATTTCTGCATTTACACAGGTTTTTTCTCCTCTTTTCTTTTTCCAACATCTTTTGCATTGGCAAACGACCGATGATCTAGTGCAAGGCTCAGCCGTATCCTCCACACGATTACCAGCGGCAGTCTGAAATATACCGTATATAGTCGAGTATAAGCCGAAGCCCCTAATTTTACCCTCCAAAATTAGGGAAACTTATTGACTAAAGTATAAGCCTAGGGGGGAAATGAAGCAGACTCTCATCACGGTATACAGCCCCTCTCATCATGTGAAATGGTCCCCCATTACTGGTATATAATCCCCCATCACTGGTATATAGGACCTCCATCACTGGTATGAGGTTACAACCCCCATTAGTGGTATATACAGCCCCCCCCATCATCAGTGGTATATACAGCCCCCCCCCCTATCAGTGGTATATACAGCCCCCCCCCATCAGTGGTATATACAGCCCCCCCCCCATCAGTGGTATATACAGGCCCCCCCCATCAGTGGTATATACAGGCCCCCCCATCAGTGGTGTATACAGGCCTCCCCATCAGTGGTGTATACAGGCCTCCCCCAGTGGTATATACAGGCCTCCCCATCAGTGGTATATACAGGCCTCCCCCAGTGGTATATACAGGCCCCCCTTGCTGCCGCACACCTGTAAAAGAATAGCTCATTCATATTATCCTCCTCACTCTGTCACCGCGCGTCCTCCAGTCTTCTTCCTGCTTGTACCCGGCGTCATGTGACCGGCGTAGAAGCAATGACGTCATTGCTGCTGCGCCCGCCGGGTACAAGCAAGAAGAAGACCGGAGGACCGCGGTGACAGAGCAAGGAGGATAAGTGTGAATGAGCTATTCTTTTACAGGTGTGCGGCAGCAAGAGGGGGCATGTATATACCACTGGGGGGGGGAGCGCTGACATAATGCAGTGTAATATGCACCGCTCCCCCTGCCGCTGATTGACAAGGGGATGCAGTGCATATTGTATTGCACTAATGAGCTCCTATTGCAGCCTCCCCCCACCTCCTCCAGCCCCCGGACACCGCCCCCCACACTGAGCCGTCACTGACTCGAGTATAAACCGAGGGGGGCACTTTTCAGCACAATTTTTGTGCTGAAAAGCTTGGCTTATACTCGAGTATATACGGTAGACAAGTCCAGTATCAGGAATTGCAATGAATGACAATAATCTTTTTTTTTTTTTATACTTTATTTTTTTAAATTATTCTGTTTTAGGTACAATAATATATATAAAATGAGGTTATAAAGGTTAAAGCAAACTTTTTCTGATTTTGTAATATCCGTCCCTTTAAATAAATCTATATATTTCGTATACATGTCCATTTTTTTCATGGGCCACATGTCTGTGCAAACCATGTGCGGTTTGTTTTCCTGCAGCATGGATGAAAATTGTCAATACAAGTCTATGGGTCCGTGAAAACCATGTACAGCACACGGATGGCATTAGTGTACAGCCCGTGTACTATCCTTGTTTAAAGGGGGAGGCCAATACTTGAACATCCCCTTCTCAATCACTATGTTTCTCTCTAGTAAAATAGGAACACCTATACTCACCTCTGATGCCAGCACCATTACAGCAATGTCAGCACTGGCTCACCCAGGAATCACTTGACATTATTATGTTACATCATTCAATCAGCGCTGGTTTCACTCTCCATACCTGCAGACAAATCAAGACAGGCCAGTGCTGATTGGCTGCAGGGATCACGTGACAATGTCATGAGATCCCAGGGAGCACAGGTTCCAACAGCAGCGAAGGTGAGTATAAGGGTCGCTTTACACACACCAACTTCTGTGACCAACTTCTGAACAGATCTCTGGTTGCAGTGAAATCATGGACACATTGTTCCATTTGTACACAGCCACAAAATCTAACAATGTGTCCTTGATTTCACTGCAACCAGAGATCTGTTCAGAAGTTGGTCACAGAAGTTGGTGTGTGTAAAGCGGCCCTTAGTGTTATTAGTTTGCTGAGAGAAAACATAAGGATTGAGAAGGGGTTGTCAGAGTAGTGGACAAACCCTTTAAGGCTAAGTTCACATGTCCTGTAATCATTTCTGTTTCTGCATCCTTTTGGGAAATGCAAAAACGGATTGGATAACAGATCCACTGACTATAATGGTAACAGATCTGTCCAGATTTGACATTCATAGTGTGTAATCCGTCAGACATCAGTTTTCCTAGTGGACAAAAAGTCCTGCATGTGGGACTTGACTTATGTAGATCCAAAAAATGATTGCCAATGAATCTGTTATGGGTGTAATGGGAGTCCACGTGGCAATGGATCCATTAGTAAAGCATCCGTTATTCTGTCAGTTAACAGATCCGTTAATCTACACTGCACATGTGTGGAACCTTTAAAAGATATATAAAGACTGATAAATGATGACAGAGAGAAAGATGCAAAGATATATGATAACTGAAGTAAGAACCCTATGACGAGACAGTTAACGAGAATCAGCTCCTGGTGAGATAGGGAAATATTTTATCTACTCAAAAAACTTGTTAATCCCAATTCCTGCTGTGACATTGTTGTTTTTGATTAGTTGACATCAGTTACATCCTAGGGGCAAGGAGATATAAGGTGGACTCACAGGACCACTGGTGGAGCAGTGACAGCTGAATACCCGATACAGCAAGAGACTGGAAAGCGATTTCAGTAAAACCAAGGATATTTATTAAAGGAAGGTTAACAAAGGGAAAGGTGTCTGAGGGGAAGATCCTCTGGATCACAAGAGCGAACTCTCCTGGCACAGCACCGGTGAGGAAACCCCTGTACAGGGATAAACCTGGTACAGCACCAGGAGGTCTAAATGCCGCGAATCCTGGACCAGATCCACACAGACCGAACAGAAGAGAGGAGAAGACTGTGGGACACTGGCTCTATCGATAGCATGAATCCTGGGAGCTCCATACAATCCCGGGAAGGCTGATCCAACTGGTATAGGAATCTGGACGGTTCCATGCACTTCAGGAGTGCTTTGGCCAGCCTGAGGTGGGATCCGGAGTATCCAGAGACATCCAGAATAACGAACTACCAGCAGAGAATTCTGTGGAGACAGAGGTGTTAGAGTAATGCTGAAAGCAAGGCATCAGTCTTCCTAGTGTGGAGCATTGCAGGAGTGCAACCTGGACAGAGGCAACGCTCCTAGATAATAAACACGTTGCCCAGGCACCTCCCTTACTGAAGTAAATTAACTTTTTGTTGATATTCTAATTCATTGAGATGCACTTGTATTTATTAACTCATTAATTGTCAGTGTTTGAGCATCAAACCAATGTTGTGCAATAAGTTTGCGTGCTTGATACAATGTGAAAGACCTATAGCCATCGGGGAATCAAAATCTACCAAGTCTCCCAGATATCCCAATATGCAAATTTTAAGGGTTGCCTTGATTTGCACACTGAATATCTTATTATTAAATATTAACTTAATAGTAAATTTAATGTTATATTATAATTATATTATACTGTATATTATAAAAAATATATAAATATTAAAAAGAATTAAATATTACATATATGAAATCAGAATAAACCTTTCCTGTTTTATGTAAGTTAGGATTACTATAAATATTAATATTTGTCAAATGCAAGAATAATGAGATGGAGAATGTTTTAAGGCATTTTTTTACTTTCTGCAAAGTCCCAGGAACATTCAACTATATATATATATGTATTATAAATATTAAAAGATAATTTAATAAACATATGTTATTAAAAGATATTGTGTTTTTCCAGTAAGAGCCCAATCTATTGCACTCCCAGAACATGTGTAACCAATGTGCATCTTCTGTTCCACATCTTGGGCAATCTGCATTTGGACGTGCCCCAGTTCTAAAAAGAAAACAGAATTATTCTTACCGTTAATTCCTTTTCTTGGGCCCTTCCACGACAGCATAGGAGGTTGCCTCTCCACGCCCTAATTGGGACAGGAAGCACAAGAGAGGTTAAAAGGCCCCTCCCACCTCCCACAAGCCAGTGTCTTACAAAGAACCATAGCAGGAGGAATAGGAACACATTCCAGGAAACACCAGGAAATAGGGAGGGTAATAAGTGCTGTCGTGGAAGGGCCCAAGAAAAGGAATTAACGGTAAGAATAATTCTGTTTTCTCCAGGCCCCTTCCACGACAGCATAGGAGGAATACCAACGAATTGATACCTAGGGGGGAAAATCACAGCCTGCAGGACAACCTGCAAAAAGCCAAATCCCCGGGGAACCCAGATCCAGACGATAAGGAGTCGGAAAGGTACGCAGGGAGGACCATGCAGCAGCCACGCAGCGCTGCTACGGCAAAGCCCCTGCTCAACGTGCCCTGAAGACCGCGTAAGCTCAGGCGGAAGGGCAGGAAAAACCCGGAAGGTGACAGAACCTGCCAGGCGAGGCCAGAACAGGAAGGGCACGGGAGGTCCAGGGGCCACGGGAACCAAAGCCCCGGACGAGCCCACCTGACGGCCAAAGGGCGCAAGAAAAAAGGTAGTGAACTATGCGCCAAGGTATCACCACCCCAAGACAACCTAGCCAGGTTCGGCGGTCAGGAAGGAATGAACATCAAGACCCCCATGGGGAAGAAGCAAGGGACCAGCTGAGGGACAATGCTGTCAGCACGGACAGTGAATTACGGGTGCCGGAAGGACTAAGCCAGAAGCATCCCGACCCGTCGAGCAGACAGTAATGCCACAAGAAAAGGAGTCTTGTGAGACAACAAGCGGACAGCACTGGAAGAGAGCGGCCCCAAGGGAGAACGTGACAGGCCAACCAGGACCACAACGAGAGCCCAGGCAGGAGCAAGGACCCCTCGCGGACAAAGTCCGGAAGCAGACACCAAAAAAAACGGCGAACCCAGGGAAGAGCTGCCCAACTGCACCCAAGAGCGGGCCGCCGAAAACAGCCCACAATGTGGCAGGCGCCAGGACCAACCCACCTGGAGAAAAAACCAGAAAGCGCGAGACATCCGGAGGGACGAGACCCATACCAAGAGAAGAATCGCAGCCCCACCGCAGTGTGCAGAAGGGACCGGCCAACGGACCCCGGCAAGGCAGCCACGAATCGTCCAGACAGGCCCGAGGCCTCAGTACAGGGGCCCAGAAGCCAAGCAGCGAAGCTGAGCCACCAAAGATCTGGAGGACAAAACGAACCCAGAAACAGGAAGGAGGGGTCAGGGCCCAACACGACCGGACCCCCGAGATTGAGATATACTCAGGGCGAAACCAGCCTCTCCTCGGCCACCGAGGAGCCACAAGGATGGTGAGAAACCCCGCCGTTCCCGAACCTCCTCAGAGGACCTGCCTGAAGGGAAATAGGCGGGAAGTGAACAGGACGAAGGCCAGGGACCCAAGCATGCCAACAGAGAGTAGAACTCACCTGATCCAAGGTCCACACTGGGTGGAAAACCAGGCGGCGGAGGAAATCCGCCGGAAGGCGCAATGACCTCACCAGGGGAACAGGCGAAGGAAAAAACAGGAACAGTTCTGCCCAGAGGAAGAACTGGGAGGACCCCGACAACAGGGCACAGGACCCCGGCCCCCCCGATGACGGAGGGGAGTCACTGAGGCGACAACAACTGAAGACACCAGAACGAGAGATGCCATGCATACCTCGAGCAGCAAGGAGGGATTCCGCGACCCCCCCCCAGCCCCCGATAAAAGGAGGACCGGGAACAAATGGCACGACCCCATAATCCCTGAACCCGGCCGGCGGCCAAGTCAGAGGGATGACCCGGAGACTGAACCGAGGAAACCCCTGGCAACAGGCCGAGAGGGTCAACCACCAGAGGAGGTGAAACCCGGAAGTCCGGGACAAAGGAATCCGTCCCATTGAGACAGGACGTGGGCGGGAAGGCTCGAGAGCGGGCCCGAGTCCACCAGACAGATGGAATGCCGGACGACGAGGATCCCAGAGCCGAAAGTGGCGACCGAAGGGAGGGAGACAACGGACGACTGTCGTGGCTCCAGGCAGGCAGGCGAGAGCGGAGGGAGCAACTAGAAGGTAGACATGCCGACATGGCAACAACCAACTGCCCCGACCCCACAGGAAGGCCACCACCGTCTTAGAAAGTCAATGCCGCCAAAGGTTTCCCAAGAAAGTGCCCCAGGCTCTCCTACTGAGACTCCTATCGGGAAACCCATAGAGACGCCCATTCCTCTCATGAGGACTCCTATCCCGCCAGAGACCAAGGCTACTGTTGCCTAGCTTCAACAGAAAGGCAAGGGCATGCACAATGGGTGTACAATGTCAGCTGACATTGTCAACAGCTCCGAGAAAATTCAGGGAGTCAAGGAGAGCCCGAAGGGAAGGACAGTGAACTGGAAGTTCGAAGATGAAGAACTTCCGGCGCCGAGGATGAAGGGAACGGGGAAGCAAGAGCCCATCAAATCGGTCGTAGCCATCTGGAGGTGTCGCCCATCAACGGAATCGCTGAGAGAAAAGACACCCTCCAGAAACGCGCGTACCTGACATGCAGGTTGAGCGTGTCAGGCAGAGAAGGACCCGGGAGGCCCCAGATGGCACCCTGACCAAGAAGAGGCAGGAGTAGACCTAACACCACTCCAAGGGTAGGAAATGAGGCGTATGCAAGCAGGAAATCCCTCACCCTTGCATAAAGAATACCGTGCGCGCCCCGCGAAGGCAGGCCGGGAACCTGGAGACCCGAACTTGAAGAGGAACCGAAAGGACCCCTACCATCCACTGCCAAAAAAATCTGCCGCCAAGAGGGGAGAAGGCCACGAGTCTGCCTCCCCTCCCTCACCAGAACTCATGGAGATTCCCACGGGGTCTCACATGAGGTCTCCCATCCAGCCCCTGACCGAGGCTCCTGCTACTTAGCATTAACAGAGAGTCAAGGGCATGCACAATGGGTTTACTATGGCTGCTGACACGAGTCACCCGTAGGCAGGCTGTTGCTGCTGCAAACGGAGAAGGGACAAGGACATGGTCCCCTCTCCCACCTGAGAACTCCATCCGGAATACCCAGTCCCGTGGGGCAGGGAGTACTGAGGCACCGAAGAACAAAAGGACCGTGACCAGGGGAGTCGTGCACCGCAAGAGCCCCGTGGACAGGCGCCGTCCCCAGGATCTCCACCAAAGCCAGCCTGACCAAATCATCTGTTAAGGGGATCGAGCCCAGCAGCAGTTCGGAAGTGGGAACCCCACTCCACACTGACCGCCACACAGCCGGCCTGCAGAAAATGAGAACCCCCCCCAGGGGAGCTGCCAGGCCAAGGGAAAGGAAGCAAGGAGAGCTTCCCAAGGATGCCTAGGGAAACACGGCAAACCCACAGATCCAGCCAGTTAAGGAGGGATCTAGACACACAAGAAGCGAAAGTCGCCCGAAAGCAGGCGGAGGAGGCCTCCCACGCATACTCCAGAAGGCACTCAATCGATCGGTCCAGCAGGCCCGTAAAGAGAGGACGCTCACAGAACCGATCAGGCTTTCATCCAGTTGGAGTACCAACTGCGCCACAGAGAGCTCCTATGTACAAAAGGAGAGTGGCTGCACCCCCTCACATCCACCACGTGGGACAAACCAGGGGAACTCAGAAGAATCTGCGACTGAGATCACTCTGGAAATGGTACACCGGCAATCCCAGTCCCCCAAAAAAGGAGGAATGAACCGGAAAAACAGGCAGCTTAGCATATGTAAGCCCAGCAAACCGCTCGACCAGACGGAGGAGAGGACTCGCTCTTCTCGCCCCCTAGTGCTCCGAACAGCCCCAAACAAGACCCCTATGGGAACGAGGAATTGTCCAAGCCCAGCCCGTCAGGAAGCAAAGGCTGCCACAGAGGGCATATTAGCGGCTGACCAGAGAATCCACAGCCAGAAGGGCAGCCAGGAGCTTCCCTTAGGGAAGAAGGCCTGGCTTAGGAGCCTTTGGGGCGAGGGAGGACAGGGAAGCCCGCGCTCTGGAACCCAGGCAAGGGAGACCCATGTCGTCCGTGCAGCTCTGACACCGCGACATCCCACAAAATGGGAAGTTCCTCCCAGCTGCATGCAAAGCAGTCTCAGGGACAGTGTCGTCTCTCCAGAACAACCCAGAGGATAAAGAACCGACAGCCGGACCATCAGGACCCCCCCCAGCTCTGAGGCAGGGGGGAACACTGGGCTGTGCCAGACAAGAGCACCACCGCACCAGACTTACCGTGGTTCAGCCGGTTCCAGGGCAGCCTACACCCAGAAAGGCCTGCCCCTCCCAGTGTCCAAAAGGGTTCCCCACCTCCCGCGCCGGGTCCTGGGCAGGCCGCCACAGGGGAGACGTGCCCGCACGCTGCCCCGCCGAGTCCCGACGCCGGACCCGCAAGCGCCGCTCTCCCCCGCCGGGAGAGCACCTGACCGGAAGTCCCGCCCACCGGCGTCACTTCCGGCCGCGCGGGACAACGCGCACATGCGCGGGAAGCAGCCGGCAGGCTCCCCCAGCAGAGGAGGCCGCCGACCAGGGAGACCATAGCCCGCATCACCCCCACCGGGGATCCGGAGGGCCAGGCATTGGTCCCATAGCATAACACCATGGGAGCAGTAGAGGAAGAGCCAAGCCCGACCAAGACTGCCCAGCATCAAAAGGAAAAAAGGTATGCTGAAGCTCGCTGGCCGCCACAGCACAGAGAAAAAACCTCTCCATGCCCCCTGAGGACAGGAAAGACACTGGCTTGTGGGAGGTGGGAGGGGCCTTTTAACCTCTCTTGTGCTTCCTGTCCCAATTAGGGCGTGGAGAGGCAACCTCCTATGCTGTCGTGGAAGGGCCTGGAGAAAAGTAGGTGTTCTGTAAACTCTATGAATTAAGTATATCTTGCGAGAGCCTCTGAGATTCACATGGGGACAGTCTAGGAGTGGCTCCAGCTCCTTTTTCCACTGCTCGTCTGTATCGGGCCCACATCGGTTTCCCATTGTAATGTAGCTGTCAGGTGATGGTCTCCCATGCGAGATTGTATAACCTGCTGATAGATTCTAGAAATTAAACCACTTGTATATTTTTTTGCTGTTATTGAGTCTAGTAAGGGCGTCTTCACACTGCAGTCAGGTCCGGGGCTGTCAGGGATGAACCTGACAGCCCCGAACTGGATCAGCGGTGCCGCGGTCCTGACCTATCAGCGGCTGCAGCTGCATGCGGCTGCACACCGGACCGGAAGGCTAATTAACCCTCCAGTTCTGTGTGCTGATCCAGTTTGGGGCTGTCAGGTTCATCACTGACAGCCCCGGACCGGACCTGACCGCAGTGTGAAGCCAGCCTAAGTCTTTTCCACCTATCCGGTACTACATCACTAAACTGGGCCTGATATGCAGCCTAAGTTGTAACTATTGAAAGAAGGAACCATGAGGCAATCGAAATTCTTGTAGTTGGTTAAAGCTTTTGTTCCACCGCCTGTCGACTCCAGCTAAAAAAACATTGCCTGTATCTGCTCCTTCCTTGACCACAGCACAGCTAAAACACTTGTCCACACCCTCATCATCTCCTGCCTGGATTACTGCAACCTCCTGTTCACCGGTCTCCCTGCCTCCTCCCTTGCACCTCTCCGCACCATCCTCAACTCTGCTGCCCGACTCATCCACCTATCTCCCCCACCTCCCCTCTCTGCTGAGCCCTCCACTGGCTCCCCACTCCCCAGAGATTCCATTTCAAAATCCTAACCCTGACATAGAAGGCCATACACAACCTGTCCCCTCCCTACATCTCCGACCTGGTCTCCCGTTACCTCCCCTTGCGCAACCTACGCTCCTCTCAAGAA
Organism: Allobates femoralis; assembly: GCA_033576535.1. Taxonomy (NCBI): domain Eukaryota; kingdom Metazoa; phylum Chordata; class Amphibia; order Anura; family Aromobatidae; genus Allobates; species Allobates femoralis. The sequence continues at coordinate 47,958 of JARQOC010000865.1, read as the reverse complement.
CTCCTTCTCTCAACCCCCCCCCCGCATTTCCACCTCCCACAACCGCATACAAGACTTCTCTCGTGCTTCTGCCCTACTCTGGAACTCCCTCCCCCACCACATCAGACTCTCCCCTACCCTGGGAACCTTCAAGAAAAACCTGAAGACCCACCTCTTCTTACAAGCCTACGGCCCGCACTAAGATCCATCCATTGCACCACCCCACCCCCCCTCCCCTTCATATTGTCTCCCTCCTCACCCCCTCTAGACTGTGAGCCCTCGCGGACAGGATCCTCTGTCCTATAGTATCCGTATGACTGATTTGTTGTTGTTTTACTTCTTGTCTTTGTCTACCATCTCACTTGTAAAGCGCCACGTAACCTAATGGCGCTATATAAATACTTAATATAATAATAATATCACTAACGATGTCGTTGCAACATCACAGGTTTTGTGACGTTGCAGCGACCTCGCTGCGTGTGACGTGCCGCAGTGACCAGCGATGAGATCGCTGCAGAATGGCCAGGACCATTTTTTGGTCGTTGGTCTTCCGCTGAGCCTTTCTAACCCAATGTGTTCACAGGGTACACATCGGGTTACTAAGCACAGATCTACGCCAAATCGTGTCTGTCACGGAAATCGTGTGCCAGCGGCGACCAATGAGCGCAGCGTATGCAAAAGAGCCACGCAAATTAAAAATTTACGCCGCGGCTCATGTACAGATTCCGCGGCGAGCCAGCGTTACACAGAGACAGCGCTCCTCCTGGTCCTCCGCTCCTGCTGCCCTACTCGCGCTCCTCAGGGCCCCCCCGCTCCTCCATGGTAAAAATAAAAAAATCCTCCGTGAGGATACTCACCTGTCCGCCAGCTCGCTCCACCTCCGATGCGTCTTCTAGCTCCAACAGGGCTTGAGGACCTGTTGTTGCCTGGAAAACCAATCAGCTGATCGGTTTCCCAGGCAACGACAGGTCCTGCCCTGGGAGCTACAAGACGCATCGGAGGTGGAGCGAGCCGGCGGATGGGTGAGTATCCTCACACCAGGGGCCAGGAGGAGTGGGGGGCCAAGAGAAGGAGGGGCGGTGAAAGGAGGAGAGACGGAGGAGCGGGGACAGGAGGCGCGGTGAAAGGAGGAGAGATGGAGGAGCGCTGACAGGAGGAGAGACGGAGGAGCGGGGACAGGAAGAGCAGTCACAGGATACATGCTGACAGAAGGAAAGGCGCAGGAGCAGGGACAGGAGGAGCGGTGACAGGAGGAGAGACTAAGGAGCTGGGACAGGAGGAGCAGTCAATGGATAAGCCGTGACAGAAGGAAAGACGGAGGAGAGGAGGAGGACGAGCTGTGACAGGAGGAGAGACAGAGGAACAGGGACAGGAGGAGCGGGGACAGGAGGAGAGATGGAGGAGCGGGGACAAGAAGAGTGGGGACAGGAAGAGTGGTGACAGGAAGAGTGGTGACAGGAGGAGAGATGGAGGAACGGGAACTGGAGGAGCGGGGGCAGGAGGAGAGGCGGAGGAGCGGATACAGTAGGAGAGACTGAGGAGCGGTGACAGGAAGAGAGAAGGAGGAGCGGTGACAGGAAGAGAGAAGGAGGAGCTGGAACAGGAATAGCAGGGCAGGAGGAGAGATGGAGGAGTGGGGACAGGAGGAGTGGTGACAGGAGGGGAGACGGAGGAACAGTGACATGAGGAGCGGTGACAGGAAGAGAGACAGAGGAGCGGAAACAGGAATAGCAGGGCAGGAGGAGCAGTGACATGAGGAGAGACGGAGGAACGGGGACAGGAGGAGCGGTAAACAGGAGGAGAGACGGAGGAGCGGCATAGTTCACTCCCGTCAGTCACAGTATGTCACACCAGATGTGTTAGAATTGGGCCACCATCTAGTCCCTTTATTAACTTACAGTATCTGTGATGATGGGGTGTTCCTGACGGAGGGGCAGTGAGTCCAGGGCCAAGCTCCCCCCGCCTCGCTACTCTAATTACGCCCTGATGGGCAGTATCATGGTTTCAGGAGCGGGGCTGCAGATTTGAATTTTCCCGCTCCGCTCTTCTTGCTTTCATAACGCGTTGCAGGCGGCTGCGTCATTTCCAGCCTTCGCATTTGCGGTTCGGCAGGAGAACGCGGTCCTTTGACAGCGGCTTCGCTAAGCAACCATCGGAAGCGTCGTCAGAAGGTGAGTATCCTCCCCTCTCTCCCGAAAATGCAAATATATATAGGTGTGTGTAATATGGATTACACAGATATATTTTGTCTTTGTCTAAGCATATTACATAACAGTGGCGGATTATAATGAGGTCAAATGGGGCTAACGCCCAGGTCTCCAGGAGGGCCCAAGTTCCAAAAAGTAAATAGCCCCCAATGTCCCCATTATAATCCACAGCAGTGCCAGCATCGCAGCGCTGATTTAAAGGGAACCTGTCACCTAATCTATGGCCCCTAAACTATCACTACCTTCCCCTACAGACCCTAACTAGCTCCCTACACTTGGGTGTATGTGTATATATATATATATATATATATATATATATATATATTAAAGTATCTATTGTATGTATACAGAGTATATATACATGGTGCATCTATAGATATGGTGAATCATATATATATATTATATATATATATATATGTATATAAATAATCTAACATATATATATTATATATATATATATATATATATATATATATAATGTGCACATATACATGCAAATATAAATATACTCTATATATAATTTGTGTGTGTGCATATATATATGTGCACACATATATATACATTATATATATATAGTGTGTGTAATCCATATACCGTATATATGTGGATTACACACACATATATATGTGCTGGTTTGGGAGGGGGGTGCCGATACTCACCTTCCGAAGACGCCGATCGTTGCCTAGCGACGCCGGGACTCGGCGTCGGCTTCTCCTGCCGCACTGCGCGAGCCGGAAATGATGCGGTCTCCGGCCTCGCGTCATGAAGAGCGGGGCGGGAAGATTCCAATGGGCGCTCCCGCTCTTCAAATCGATAATGCCGCCCATTAGGGCGTTAGGAAGGGAGCGAGGCAGGGGGAGCGCGGCTCTGGGGACACCGCCCTCCTGACAAGAACGCCCCACTGCCATAAAAACTGTAAGTTTCTAAAGTCTTTTATTCATCTTCTATAAAGCCCTATTAGGTCAGGCAGGGATGGTTAGGGAGCTAGTTAGGGTCTGTAGGGGCAGGTAGTGATAGTTTAGGGGCCATAGATTAGGTGACAGGTTCCCTTTAAAAGCTGCTGGGGGCAGGGCCGCCCTCTTACGGACATGCGGCACCGCTGGCGGCAGGGCAGAGCGCGGGTGCGTGCAGCTTTTGGAGCCACCGTCCACACATACCTCTCTGCCAGAGAGGAGCTGCTTCCTCTGAGTGTGCTGGGAGGAGGGGAGCCCAGCCTGCACTCACAGGCCCGACGGCGACAGGAGAGCAGGTGCCCAGGCTGCCTCAGCCTGATCTATTGTATATTTGTGCTACTCCTCCTGCTGCTGTGCCTGCACTTCACAGCAATGCACGGGCAGCAGCAGGAAGCTCTGTATGTAATGTGATCCAGTCACAATGGGGGTCAGTGTATGGGGAGACTACAGGCAGTGGAGGAGCCTAGGACTGTCCAAAACTACATGGGGCAAGTGCTGGTGCTGCACACTGTGCCCCTCTATCTAGATATTTTGCTTCTATCATCATGTATGTAATGGTTATATAAATGCATGATGTGAGCAAAATATCCAGATGGAGCAAACACACAGTGTGCAGCAGGGGCCTGGGACACTTGAAATGATGCATCATGCAACTGTATCCAAGATGGAGGGTGAAGTGCACACTTGTGCTGGGGGGCTGGTGTGCTCGAAACGATGCATCATTTCAAGTGTCCCAGGCCCATGCAGCACACTGTATGTTTGCTCCATCTGGATATTTTGCTCACATCATGCATTTATATATGCATTACATACATGATGAAACAAGCAATATATCTAGAAGGAGGGGCACAGTATGTGACACCAGCATTTGCCCCGTGTGTTCTTCTGCATGTGTGTGGTGTGTGCAGTCTGTGTTCTTGTGCATGTGTGTGCCTGCAGCACAGTGTGTTTGCTCCATCTGAATATTTTGCTCACATCATGCATTTATATATCTATTACATACGTGATGATACAAGCAATATATCTAGAAGGAGGGGCACAGTATGTGGGACCAGCATTTTCCCCATGTGTTATTCTGCATGTGTGTGGTGTGTGCAGTCTGTGTTCTTGTGCATGCGTGTGCCTGTGTTCTTGTGCATGCGTGTGCCTGAGTTCTTGTGCATGCGTGTGCCTGAGTTCTTGTGCATGCGTGTGCCTGAGTTCTTGTGCATGCGTGTGCCTGTGTTCTTGTGCATGCGTGTGCCTGTGTTCTTGTGCATGCGTGTGCCTGTGTTCTTGTGCATGCGTGTGCCTATCTGAGTTCTTGTGCATGCGTGTGCCTATCTGAGTTCTTGTGCATGCGTGTGCCTGTCTGTGTTCTTGTGCATGTGTGCCTGTCTGTGTTCTTGTGCATGTGTGTGCCTGCAGCACAGTGTGTTTGCTCCATCTGAATATTTTGCTCACATCATGCATTTATATATCTATTACATACGTGATGATACAAGCAATATATCTAGAAGGAGGGGCACAGTATGTGGGACCAGCATTTTCCCCATGTGTTATTCTGCATGTGTGTGGTGTGTGCAGTCTGTGTTCTTGTGCATGTATTCCTGTCTGTCTTCTTGTGCATGCATGTATGCCTGTCTGTGTTCTTGTGCATGTATGTGTTTGTGTTCTTGTGCCTGCGTTTGCTCCTTGTCTGCATTCTTGTGCATGTACCTGTCTGCGCTCTTTTGCGTGCTTACGCTTGTTTGCGTTCTTGTGCCTGCGCATGCGTCCTGTCTGCTTTCTTGAATGTGCCTATTTGCGTTTTTGTGTGTGGGCTCCTGCTGTATACAGGGGGCTGTGTGTGGGCTCCTGCTGTATACAGGGGGCTGTGTGTGGGCTCCTGCTGTATACAGGGGGCTGTGTGTGGGCTCCTGCTGTATACAGGGGCTGTGTGTGGGCTCCTGCTGTATACAGGGGGCTGTGTGTGGGCTCCTGCTGTATACAGGGGGCTGTGTGTGGGCTCCTGCTGTATACAGGGGGCTGTGTGTGGGCTCCTGCTGTATACAGGGGGCTGTGTGTGGGCTCCTGCTGTATACAGGGGGCTGTGTGTGGGCTCCTGCTGTATACAGGGGGCTGTGTGTGGGCTCCTGCTGTATGCAGGGGGCTGTGTGTGGGCTCCTGCTGTATGCAGGGGACTGTGTGTTGGCTCCTGCTGCATACAGGGGGTTATGTGTGGGCTCCTGCTGTGTATAAGGGGCTATGTGTGGGCTCCTGCATACATGAGGCTATTGTGGGCTTCTGCTGCATACTTTAGGCTATGTGTGGACTTCTGCTGCATACAGGAGGCTATTTGTGGGCTCCTGCTGTATATAGGGGGCTGTGTGGGGGGGGGGGGGTCCTGTGCATACTGGAGGCTATTTGTGGGCTCCTGCTGCATACAGGGGGCTATTTGTGGACTCCTACTGGGTGCTATGTGTGAGGTCCTGCTACCTTAATTTCCCACCCCTACTCTGTTATATATAGTTCTATCTATGTTATGTATAGCGTGTCACAGTTTTTTCCTTGTTTTGTTTTCATGGATCTGCACCTGTGTGCTAATCATATGACATATCGCACGTTGAGTATTTGGTGTTTTTACCTCAGTATTTGTAAGGCCTCGTGCACACACTGAGTATTTGGTGAGTTTTTTCCTCAGCATCTGTAAGGCGTCGTGCACATGTTGTGTATTTGGTGAGTTTTTTCCTCAGTATTTGTAAGGCGTCGTGCACACGCTGAGTATTTGGTCCTGACTCCCTCTCCCCGCAGAATATGTCATGATCCTCAAGTGACAAATAAAGGATCTTTGCAGCCTGGTGAGTGCCGCCCTGCTTTTTCTATTTGAATAGACTGGTTACTTCTTATTTGAGGGCATGCAACACAGTGCACCGAGGAATTCCCCTGATGGTACTGTAGTCACTGAAGAACTCCAGCCACTCCGGTAGTCTCTTTCAATTCAGATATATATACATATATACACACACACACACACACACACACACACACACACACGTGTATGCATATATATATTTACCCACATATACACATAATGTGTGTGTATATTTTAATATATTACACAGTTATTTTTACCTCAGTATCTGTAAGGCCTTGTGACACGCTGAGTATTTGGGAGTTTTTACCTCAGTATCTGTAAGGCCTTGTGCACACGCTGAGTATTTGGCGAGTTTTTACCTCAGTATCTGTAAGGCCTTGTGTACACGCTGAGTATTTGGTGAGTTTTTACCTCAGTATCTGTAAGGCCTTGTGTACACGCTGAGTATTTGGTGAGTTTTTACTCAGTATCTGTAAGGCCTTGTGCACACGCTGAGTATTTGGCGAGTTTTTACCTCAGTATCTGTAAGGCCTTGTGTACACGCTGAGTATTTGGTGAGTTTTTATCTCAGTATCTGTAATGGCCACTTTACACGCAGCTACAGGTAGCAGGTTTTCCACAGGTAACTTACTGGCTGCAGTGAAATCATGGAGACATAGTTCCATTTGTACACAGCAACAAGATAGAACCATGTCTCCATGATTTCACTGCAGCCAGTAAGTTACCTGTGGACAACCTGTTACCTGTAGCTGCGTATAAAGTGGCCATAAGGCCTTGTGCACACGCTGAGTATTTGGTGAGTTTTCTTTACCTCAGTATTTAAAGGTATCCTGACCCCTAAAAATTAGCCCCCAGTCTCTTAAGACCTGTCCCTGCACCATTCTTAGACTTTTCTAGCCATCCCTTTGTGCTAAAAATGTGTATTAGTAAAGTTCATAAAAGTGACTTTATTACCTGCACCCACTGCGGCCTCGAAACCTCAAAAGGTGTTGCCTCGTACTTCTCCCCGCCGCCTGCACGCTAATTATTCACGCCCCGATGGGCGTGCTAATCAGCAGAGAGCCACCGCGTCACATTACATGGGCGGTATAGCCGCTATGGCGCTAAACGCGTCATAGCGGCTATACCGCCTATGTAATGTGACGAGGCGTCTCTCTGCTGATTAGCACGTCCATCAGGGTGTGAATAATTAGCGTGCAGGCGGCGGGGAGAAGCACAAAGCAATGCCTTTGGCAGCTTCAAAGCCGCAGTGGGTGCAGGTAATAAAGTCACTTTTATGAACTTTACAAATACACTTTTTAGCACAAAGGGATGACTAGAAAAGTCTAAAGCGGCCGTCACACGCTACCATTTTAAGCCCGATATCGTTTAAGCGATGTGTTTTTGGATCGCTTAAGCGATATCGTTTTGGCATCGTTGCATGTAATCAAGCGATTTTACTATGTAAAATCGCTTGATCGTGACATCGCAGATATGAGAGCCGGAGCTCAGATCTAGCGATGAACGATTTAATGATCTGCTTCATCGTGGTGTATGACACCAAGATGAACGATCTCCCAGCGGCAGAGCCTATGCTGGGAGATGGTAACTATGGTACACGTCGGGTTACTAAGCGACGCGCGGCGCCTAGTAACCCGATGTGTACCATAGTAACCAGCGATCTCGCTGGTCCACATCGCTGGTGAGTCTGTCTGTGTGACATCTCACCAGCGATGTGAGCGATATTGTTAGCGATCGCGCGTGCATGTGATCGCTAACAATATCGCTAGCGATATGGATGAGTGTGATGGCCGCCTAAGAATGGGACAGGTCTTAAGAGACTGGGGGCTAATTTGTAGGGGTCAGGTTCCCTTTAAGTTTTGTTCACACAGGGTGTTTTTGCAGTATTTTATATTGTATGGTTTGTCATGATTTCATTTCATGGGGCTGCCGCTGTATACTACCACTGGGGCTGCTGCTGTATACTACCACTGGGGCTGCTGCTGTATACTACCACTGGGGCTGCTGCTGTATACCTGTGCTGGGGTCCATCCTCGGCTTATACACGAGTCAATAGGTTTTCCCAGGTTTTGGGGGCAAAAGTAGGGGGGTCGGCTTATACACGAGTATATATATATATATATATATAATGTTCATATTCAAATAGAAAAGCAGGGCGGCCCTCACCAGGTTGCAAAGATCCTTTATTTGTCACTTGAACTGGACCCGTGGAAGCAGGCACAGCTCTGTGAAACGGCTGCCGTCGTCTCTGCTCCTGACTCCCTCTCCCCGCAGAATATGTCATGATCCTCAAGAGACGAATAAAGGATCTTTGCAGCCTGGTGAGTGCCGCCCTGCTTTTTCTAATTGAATAGACTGGTTACTTCTTATTTGAGGGCATGTAACACAGTGCACCGAGGAATTCTCCTGATGGTACTGTAGTCACTGAAGAACTCTAGCCCCTCCGGTAGTCTCTTTCAATTCAGATATGTAGAATATCTATCTATCTATCTATCTATCTACTATCTATCTATACTATTAATCTGTCACTATGATCTGTCTATCTACTATTAATATCTACAAAAAAACTGCACAGCATCAGACAGACAATGTGAATGGTGCCAGCAGGGATGCTGGGTCTAATATGTAATATGCTTACACAAAGAGAAAATATACCTATAAATGTGTAATCACAGATATGTAGAAATTATGCATACATTTCTATATATACACATATATATGCCTATATATACATCAATACATATATGCAAGATGCTTACACAAAGACAAAATATACCGTATCTATATCACACACATACATACATTATTATATATATATATATATATATATATATATATATATATGTGTATATATTTGTATTTTCGGGAGCGAGGGGAGGATGCTCACCTTCCGACGACTCTTCCGATGGTTGCTTAGCGATGCCGCTGTCACAGGGCCGCGTTCTCCCGCCGCACTGCGCATGCGCCAGCCGGAAATGACGCTGCCACCAGCAACGCGTCATGAAAGCAAGAAGAGCGGGGCGGTATAATTCAAATCTGCAGCCACGCTCCTGAAACCATGATGCCGCCCATCGGGGTGTAATTAGAGCAGCGAGGTGGGGGAGGGCGGCCCTGAACATACTGCCCCTCTGTCAGGAACGACCCATCGTCACAGATACTGTAAGTTTATAAAGTGATCTGTTCAAGTTCTATGAAGCCCTATTAGGTCAGGCAGGGATGGTTAGGAAAGTAGTTTGAGGTTACAGGGGCAGGTAGTGATAGGTTAGGGGGCTAGATGAGGTGACAGGTTCCCTTTAAGGTTGGTCTTTCTCTGTCTGTGAGCTTAATGTCCAACTCCAGCACATGTTTGCAAAAACACAGATGAGAAAGTAGCCTAACAGTGGTATGATCATAATTACTGCAGATGTGATATTGGGGACAATGTACCCCATATGTACAGTTCAAACCAGAAGTTTACATACACTATATAAAGATACATCTGCATGTTTTTCTCACTATGTGACATGAAATCAAAATAAACCTTTCCCATTTTAGGTCTATTAGGATTCCTATATAATTATAATTAATATTTGACAAACACCAGAATAATGAGAGAGAGAGAGAGAGAGAATGTTTTAAGTCCTTTTTATTACTTTCTGCAAAGCCACAAATTTCCATACATTAAGATTACTATGACTTTAAGCAATATTGGACAGTCCATATGATAATGTCATGTGTTTGGAAGCTTCTGATAGGTTAAGTGGCCACATGATTCAGATATCCAGGGGCATTGAGGTTTCCATTGATGAAGAATGGCCCCACTATCTTTGTACCCCATATACCGCACCATACCATCAATGTTTGTGTTCCAACTGTCTTGGAGGGATCTATCCACTGTGGGTTAGGGTACCATTACACGTCACAACATTGCATGCAATTTCACAGGCAATAAGGTGGTTGCAATGAAATCATGGACACATTGTTCCATTTGTACACAGCAACAAAATAGAACAATGTGTCCATGATTTCACTGCAACCAGCAAATTGCCAGTGAAATTGCATGCAATCTTGTGACGTGTACCCTTAAGGTGGGGTCACACGCGGCGATGTGTCGCCGCACATTCGCCCAAAGTGACGTCACAGCGAAGTCGCGGGCGATATTGCAAGTGCGTCGCGCTGTGTGACAGCGCGACGCAACTGCAAATTATCGCTGGTCGCAGGTTGACAGGTTTATGAACATGTTCATAAACCTTTCAACCTGTGACCAGCGATTAGGCTGGATCGCGCCGTCTGACACTGTTGGCGGCGCGATCCAGCCTATATCACAGGGTTACTGAGGATCGCTCGCTGGGCTGAGCCCAGCCCAGCGAGCGACGGCTCCGCCCACATCGCAGCCGCGTCACCGGCAAACGTCGTGCCGTGTGACAGCTGGCCTGCGATGTCGGAAGCAAGCGGGCACCCGCGCATCGCTTCCGACATCGCAGGCCAGATCGCCGCGTGTGACCCCACCTTTAGTGTCAGACCAATAGCGCTGGTTTTGTTTGTTAACTTCACCATTCACACAAACGTTTTCTTCATCCCTCATCTGAAGCCAATTGTCTATGCTGTGAAGATACGAGATGTGCAGCATCTGACACAGCGGATCCTGGAAGCCTGTGCTGCATTTCTTCTGCGGTGTCGCTATCAGTGTGTGAAGAGTGGGAGAAGAGGGTTGTATTGACAATCCAACACAATGGGCAGCACTTTGAACACATTTTATAAGTGGTCAAAAACTTGTAAATAACTCATGAAAGAATAAAGTTATGTGAAAACCAAACACATCATTGTTTCTGATGAAATTCTCAATACGCTTGATGTGTCACATGACTCTTCCCATTGAAAAAAAAAAAGTTGGATCCAAAATGACCTACTTCAAAATGTCCGCCTTGGTCACCACCTATCTGGAAAAGTTTTCCCCCTGCCATATACTAATGTGCCACAAGCAGGAAGTTAATATCACCAACCATTCCCATATTATTTACATGCGTCCATATAAATGGCCCATCCTGTATAAAGTCATTACACATAGAGTGATCTATTTCCAGTGTTTATTTTTGTTAATGTTGATGATTATGGCTTACAGCCAATGAAAGCCCAAAGGTCATTTTCTGAGACATAGTAGGGTGGGTGATTGGTTAAAAAGCGAGCTGCCATATTCCACAAGACTATATTGACTATATAATATTGATTTATTAGTAAACGCATTTTAGGGCTCCCAGAAACACCCTGAAATATGACAATATTACATTGATTTGTCCTGAGGAAGGAGCCAGGGAGCCCTGAAACACGTTGACTGATAAATATTATATTCCCCCTCTGATGTCTTGCAGAATACGGCAGCGCGGTGTTTAACCCTTCACCCTCCCTACTCTATATGCTCCACACTGGGGACTGCAGCAGCCGTGACTCTCACAACCACACAAAGTGAAGCCTCTGGTTCCTATTTAGGTCATATTTTATTTCTCAGACCCTCCCTTCTCCCTACTTACATTTTCTATTGTACAAAAAATACATCAGCCGACTGCTAAAGCCAACACTTGCAATTGAGAGTGTCAAATAGAATACAAAAAGAAAAACAAGAGGCCTTATGGGGTCCAGGAGAGGTTTATAATGTAGATAGGGTCTCATCAGATTTAAGGTCACCTTGCCGCGGTTGATGGACAGGCACTTATTGGCCAATACATGCACTCAGAACCTTAGAATAATTGTATTTAAAAAGAAAAAAAAGTTTTTAATCTGAATTTTTTTGAAAAAAAAAATTTTTTTCAGACAAAACACTTTTTGTATTGTATTTGGCACTCTCAATTGCATGTGTTGGCTTTAGCAGTGTGCTGCTGTAGTCTTTGTACATTGTTGCAGCTCTTCACCTGTGTTTTAACCCCCCTGGGAAGTGCTGTCTGTTTTTTTCCTTTTCTACTTTCATTTTCTGAGATAATGACCTTTGGGTGTTCATTGGCTGTAAGCCATAATCATCAACATTAACAGAAATAAACACATGAAATAGATCCCTCTGTTTGTAATGACTCTATATGATATATGTGTTTTACTTAAAGGGAATCTGTGAAAAAAAAATGTGTATCAATACATTTATGTCTATAAAAATAATACCTTGATATGAAGACACTTCCACAGATGTTAGAAGGAATAATTCTGATAAACTGCTCACAATGTCACAAGCAGAACCTCTAAGAGAGAGAGCTCTGCTCAGAATGATGGCATCTGAGCAGGGAGGAGCCTTTATAGCAACCTTCCTATGACATCACAATGGGTGGAACATTCCATTCCAGTCTGGGGGGTTTAGTTGCTTGGTTTGTATGTTGTTAATAAAGTTAGAACAAAAATTTAAAAAAAAAAGCGGAATGTCACAGGAATAGCATGTTACATCCTTCAGATTACGGTATATTAAGAAAATATGGAAAACAAATATAATTATGAGCAATGCATGGAGACTGCTGAGCCGTACACAGATATACCATCAAGCTTCCACACATGCTAACAATATATCGCAAAACGCAATTTCTGCATTTACACAGGTTTTTTACTTTTTTCCAACATCTTTTGCATTGGCAAGCGACCGATGATCTAGTGCAAGGCTCAGCCGTATCCTCCACACAGATTACCAGCGGCAGTCTGAAATATAGACAAGTCCAATATCAGGAGTTGCAATAAATATCACAATAATAATTTTTTTTATACTTTTTTATCTATTTAAATTATTTTGCTTTAGGTGCAATAATTTATATAAAATGAGGTTATAAAGGTCAAAGCAAACTTTTTCTAATTTTGTAATATCCGTCCCTTTAAATAAATCTATATATTTCGTACTCATGGTTCAAGCCTTTTGGAAGTAACGTCTGGAGCTCATGGATCCAGAAGGCTTCTCGTTGTACTATCCTATTTTTAATACTTCTCCCCCCCCCCCCCCCCCTGCCTTCTTGATGGCTCAATTTTTTTCCATGACTTGAAACCTTAATTGAGAAATAGAGTTTTCATCTCATTGAAACAACTGGGAAGGGGAAGCAACAAATCTTGCATTTAATATTAGATTTATATATATTTATATTGGCCTCCATGTGCTGGAGAGTCTCCCCAACATATAGGAACCCGCACGGACACTTAACAGTATACACAATGGCAGATGTTTGACATGTGAAATAACCTTTACTTTTGTACATTTTTCCCATATGAGGATGCAATACAGAGTCACCTTTAATAACATTGTTGCATCGGGCACAACTTCAACAAGGTAATGTTCTGTTTTTTTTCTATTAGTCAAAAAAGTCTTTTTGGTATGTTTCAACGTACTACTGAAATGATCCCTCACCAACTTACAGGAGCCTCTCAATGATTTAGAATATCATCAAAAAGTTACTTTATTTCAGTAATTCAATACATAAAGTGAAACACATATATTATATAGAGTCATTCCACACAGAGGGATCTATTTCAAGTGATTGTGTCTGTTAATGTTGATGATTATGGCTTACAGCCAATGAAAACCCAAAGGTCACTATCTCAGAATATTAAAGTCGGGAGGATGAAGGGTCTGAGAGATAAAATAGGACCTACATAGGTATCGGAGGCTTCACCTTGTGTGGTTGTGAGAGTCACAACCACTATAAAAGGATATCACAGCTGCTGCAGTCCCCAGCATGGTGCATATATAGTAAGAAAGATGAAGGGTTAAAAACTGCACTGCCGTATTCCACAAGACATCAAAGGGTGAATATAATATTGATTTATTAGTAAATGCGTTTCAGGGCTCCCTGGCCCATTTCTCAGGACAAATCAATATAATATTGCCATGTTTCAGGGCATTTCTGGGAACCCTGAAATGCGTCACCCTTTGATATCTCATGGAATACAGCAGCGCGGTTTTTAACCCTTCATCCTCCCTACTTTAAGTTTCTGAGGTAACGACCTTTGGATTTTCATTGGCTGTAAGCCATAATCATTAACATTTACAGAAATAAACATGTGAAATTGATCACTCTTTTTATTATGACTCTATATAATATATCCATTTAGCTTTTTGTATTGATTACTGAACATAAATAACTTTTTGATGATATTCTAATTTATTGAGATGCACCTGTATCTCTCAAAGTTGGCTTATAACATACAAGTTATGATATGAATCCTGCAAGATCCACCAGTGATTTCTAATAATGGTATCTATTTTATTATTACCGTATATACTCGCGTATAAGCCGAGTTTTTCAGCCCAAAAATTGGGCTGAAAAGTACCCCCCTCGGCTTATACGCGAGTCAGTGCTGTATACCGATGTATACATCGGTATACAGCAGCCCCCGCATCCCCAGTAATGCAGGGCCCCCCAGCCTCGCTCCGGTCACCTGTAAAGCAAACTATACTTATCAGTGTCCCGCTGTCCGCGCCCGCTCGCCGCTGACATCCGCGATCCTCCATCTTCATGCGTCTTCTTCCTGTTTCTGTGCTCGTCGCAGGCAATGACGTCATTCCCTGCGACGAGCACAGGAAACAGGAAGAAGACGCATGAAGATGGAGGATCGTGGATGTCAGCGGCGAGCGGGCGCGGACAGCGGGACACTGATAAGTATAGTTTGCTTTACAGGTGACCGGAGTGAGGCTGGGGGGGCCCTGCATTACTGGGGCTGCCTGTATACTACCGCTGGGGCTGCAATATACTACCACTGGGGCTGTATACTACCACTGGGGCTGTATATACTACCACTGGGGCTGTATATACCTCTGGGGCCCTGTATACTACCACTGGGGCTGTATAAACCACTGGGGCTGTATATACTGCTGGGGCCCTGTATACTACCACTGGGGCTGTATATACTGCTGGGGCCCTGTATACTACCACTGGGGCTGTATAAACCACTGGGGCTGTATATACTGCTGGGGCCCTGTATACTACCACTGGGGCTGTATATACCTCTGGGGCCCTGTATACTACCACTGGGGCTGTATATACTGCTGGGGCCCTGTATACTACCACTGGGGCTGTATATACTACCACTGGGGCTGTATATACTACCACTGGGGCTGTATATACTACTAGGGCTGCGTCTATACTACCACTGGGGCTGCGTGTATACTACCACTGGGGCTGCTGTATCTACCTCTGGGACTGGTGTATACCACACTGCTGGGGGCTGTATACTTGTGCTAGGGTCCACCCTCGGCTTATACACGAGTCAATAGATTTTCCCAGGTTTTGGGGGCAAAAGTAGGGTGGTCGGCTTATACACGGGTCGGCTTATACACGAGTATATACGGTAATACAGCTATAATCTCATACAACTGTGATCTGATCCACTACTTTATTATTATCCACATTGATGTTACCTGCGGATTCCCTCGCTTCTTTCAACACATATTCAGGGTAACCCCTGTCTAGAACATTTTGTTGCATCTCATTAAGTCTAGTTTCATATCTGGATGGATCAGACACAATCCTTTTCATCCGTGTGAACTGGAATTGCCTTTTTAACAGAAAACTGGTGAGCACTCGAAAAATAAAGAACACTATTCAATCGGTTGGATTTCTATAGATGTTGGTGGTCACAATGCCATCAGAAACCTTCTTCACCATCGTATCTAAAAAATTAGTTTCCTGTAAATCACTAAAAACTGAATTTTAATTCATCCCATATGTTATTAGTCAAGGTGGGAGATGATGAGGGCATGCACAAGAATTTTAGTTGATTGAGGGCGGAGGAAAGGACGGATTCTGGAAATATTCTTGAGCTGGAGGCGACAGGAGGTGGTGAGAGTTTGGATGTGTCGTTTAAAAGACAAGGCAGAGTCAAGAGTTATTCCAAGGCAGAGAATTTGAGGTGTGAGAGAGAGCATGATGCCATTTACCATAATAGATAGATCAGGTGGTGAAGATGAAAGATGGGATGGAGGAAAGATGAGGAGTTCGGTTTTGTCTACGTTGAGTTTTAGGTAGCGAGAGGAGAAGGAGGAGGATATGGCTGACAGGCATTCCGGGATTCTGGACAGCAGAGAGTTGACATCTGGGCCAGAGAGGTAGATCTGTGTGTCGTCAGCATATAGGTGGTACTGGAAACCATGGGACTGTATGAGTTGACCTAGTCCGAGGGTATAGATGGAGAAAAGTAGGGGCCCCAGGACAGAGCCTTGTGGGACTCCAACAGAGAGAGGGCGGGATGAGGAGGAAGGGTGGGAGTGGGAAATGCTAAATGTGCGGTTGGCAAGATCTTTGATGCCAAGGGAAGAAGGAATCTGAAGTAGGAGTGAGTGGTCAACTGTGTCAAAGGCAGAGGACAGGTAGAGAAGGATGGACAATTGTCTGTTAGCTTTGGCTGTGAGCAAGTCATTGGTAATTTTGGTTAAGGCAGTTTCGGTGGAGTGGTGGGGACGGAAACCAGAGAGAGTTTGATGAGAGGTGGGAGCAGGGCCGCACTGTCCATTGGACAATATGAGCCTTCGGCTCAGGCAGCAAGAAGGCAGGGGTAGCTGCAGAGCTGAAGGCACCCTCCCTCCCCCGCTCCTCAGATGTCCGCCACCAATAGCACCCCCCATCTCAAGTGGAGGGGAGGGTTGATTCACCACTGGGTGGAAGGAAAGTTAAGCATGGACGTGTTGCCCAAGTCATTCACCCGGATTGACCTCCTTTTAACTGACATACATACATTACATTACATTAAATCTATTATAATCCACCCTAGATCGTGGTCGGACCACTCACTGCTCACCTTTGAAGTTTCCTGTGGTCCCATGCACGCTGATGAAAAAATCTGGAGCTAACTCCCACCTGTTCCACCACCCACAATATACAGAAATAATCCAAAATCACATTAATCTCTATTTTCAAGAGAACGACCTAGAAAACATCAAAATCTCAACCCTTTGGACCGCTCATGAAGCAGTAATAAGAGGTCATCTAATTCAACTTATCTCTAGACTAAAACGCGATAACATGAAAAACAACGAATGTATTATAAAAAAAATTAAGAACCTATAGATACAACTTGAAAAATTCCCAAATGAAAAAATCCACACAGAAATTCTGCAACTGAGAATCCAATTAAAAAGCCTATTAGCATCTGAATATGACAAATACATTCGCAACATCAAAAGCAACTTCCACCACTGCATGGACAAGCCCTCTAAACTTAATGCCAATAAAATAAAAATTCAGACGCCTTCCTAGCAGAAATGCAGGAGGCAATTATTACGGTGATCTCCAAAAATAAAAGGAGACACCGAAAACGTCAGCAACTATCGCCCTACCTCACTCCTAAACTCTGGCCTAAAAATCATCGCGAAAACTATTACTTCAAGTCTACAAAAAATCTCTCTGACTTCTCCACAAAGATCAAGTGGGATTTGTTCCGAGTAGAGGAACCTCTGATGCCACCAGACGTGCCATTAATCTGCTATCCTGCGTAGAAAAAACTAAACCTCCCACCCTGATGGTCGCTGTTGACGCTGAAAAAGCGTTCGACAGAGTCCATTGGGGCTTCCTCTTTCAAACCTTAAAAAAATTTGGTTTTGAGGGTAATATCTTAAACTCCATCGAATCTCTATACTCTACTCCCTCATGAAAAATCCTGACCAGCAATGTTCTCTCAGATAAGTTTGTACTTACGAATGGCACGAGGCAAGGCTGTCCCCTTTCTCCCACCCTCTTTGACTTCTACATAGAAACTCTAGCCGAGAAAATTTGATCTAATCCCCTAATTAGTGGTATCCCAATACACCAAACACACTACAAAATATCCCTGTTCGCAGATGACATCCTTGTAACACTTTCTAACCCACTTAAATCAATTAGTAATTTATTAGACGCAATTCAATTCTTCTCTAATATTTCATATAACAAAATTAATTTAACTAAAAGCCAAGTTTTCTATTTAAACCTTAATCCACAAACTCTAGATACTCTTAAATCAGAGTTTAAACTGGCTTGGAAAAATAACCTCATCAACTATCTAGGAATTTAACTTACTAAGCCCCGAACACCAATTGTAGACACCAATTTAAATGTAATTTTCAAAACCATACAGACCGACATCCTGCATCTGGAAAAGACAGAAATTTCCTGGCTTGGCAGAATCAGTGCTTACAAGAGGAGTCTGCTACCAAAACTTTTACATATCTTTAGATCTATCCCTTTAAAGCGAACCTGTCATTCCCCCTGGACATCAAAAGCTAAAATAGCCACCTTCTGCAGCACTAAGGCTGCATTCAGGGAAGGTGGCTATAGGCTTTTGATGCCCTATATTCACTCAAATATGAACTTATATAACTGCTTACACTTAAGACGACCTAAGACCGGGAGGCGGGGTTTCGCGCTCCTCCGACCCGCCCCTTCTTGTCAATCAGCCTGGTCGCCTGCTGCTGCCTCCCCTCACAGTTTAACATGAACGCGCGCCTCCGTTCTCCTCTATGGCGCCGCGCATGCGCTGTGCGCGCAGCCCGACGACTTCCTGGACACCCGGCGCACAGCGCATGCGCGGCGCCATAGAGGAGAACGGAGGCGCGCGTTCATGTTAGACTGTGAGGGGAGGCAGCAGCAGGCGACCAGGCTGATTGACGAGGGGGCGGGTCGGAGGAGCGCGAAACCCCGCCTCCCGGTCTTAGGTCGTCTTAAGTGTAAGCAGTTATATAAGTTCATATTTGAGTGAATATAGGGCATCAAAAGCCTATAGCCACCTTCCCTGAATGCAGCCTTAGTGCTGCAGAATGTGGCTATTTTAGCTTTTGATGTCCATGGGGGGTGACAGGTTCGCTTTAAAAAATCCCAAAGAAGTGGTTAGAAAAGCTACAATCACCGTTAATCACATTCATTTGGGCAAAAAATAAACCTAGGGTGGTGAGGTCAGTCCTAGAAAAAAAAAAAAACACGCCGGACTCACCTTGCCCAACTTGACTGCCTACTACCACGCTACTTTAATCAAATTAAGCCAGAATTGGTGGGCAGGAAAGGATGGGCCGAATTGGTTAGCTCTGGAGGAACCTATGAAACTCCAGGGTGATAAGGGCGATCTTGGCCCCTCTACTCTTTCTTACCTATGTGACAAACTAAGAAACTCCTGGAAGAAATCGCTGTCAAATCCGCAATTCTCTCTTGGAGAACATTGCTGAAACTCTCACAAGTCTCACCCTACGGTTTACCCAACATGGATCGATATAGATATCTTTGAACTCATATCGTCAAGAATTTAACTAGACTCTAGGAAGAAACTGGGCATCAAATCCATTGCAGACTTAATGGATGAAAATAAAAAAACTCATACCCTTACAACTTCTTATAGAAAAATTTAAACTCAACATTCTAGAAGAGAAAACATGGAAGAAGATTCAAAATCTCATTAATTCCCATAAACTAAACTTCTTTCTCCCCCAAAACCTGGCTCAGATGTTAAGATATCCACAAACCCTCCTTTTCTGGAAAACTGGACATGTATATCAAAACTTACATTAATCAAGACTCTCATTTTCCTTATTCTTCGAATATAAAAGCATGGGAAAAAGAACTTAATGTAGAAATAACAATGGATCTTTTGCACACAATCTTTGAATCTATTACTCTAACATCCCCTGTTCCTCCCTTGCAGAAACCCATTATACGATTTATACACGATGGTATTATACCCAACTCAAACTTCATAAAAGTCAACTCTCCCCTCTGCTGGAGGAATTGTAATGCCACAGGTAGTTTGACGCACATCTTTTGGAGTTGTGGAACTCTTAGGCTGCTTTCACATTACGATATTCGGATTTCCGATGCTGTCCGATCAAAATCGGACAGCATCGGATCCGAATTTGGCCTTCATGCAGCCCTATGGGCATCGGACCTAATCGGATGTGCACTAAATGCCATCCGATTTGGTCCGATCCGATTCTGTCCGATTTTATTATCGGTGCAAAAATCGGAGCTTGCTCCGATTTTTGCACCGAAAATAAAATCTGACAGAATCGGATCGGACCAAATCGGATGGCATTTAGTGCACATCCGATTAGGTCCGATCCCTATAACATGGGGCCCTATGGAGAAGGGTCCGAGGAAACATCTGATGTCTCCTCGGACCCCGTTTTACTGTACTGAGCATGCTCAGTACAGTAAAACTGCTCCTAACTAGGAGCACAAGGGTTAAAAAAAAAAAAAAGTTTATTCTCACCTCCCCCGAGCCCCCGCCGTCTTCCGCCATCTTCTTGGAGGCTCCCGGTGGCTCCCGCAGGCTGCCGGTGTCAGCAGAGGGCTTCCTCTGCCTTATAGGACCTGCGGTAATGTCACAGTCATGTGACCGCGGGTTACCATGGTGAACCCGCGGTCACGTGACTGACATCACCGCAGGTCCTATAAGGCAGAGGAAGCCCTCTGCTGACACCGGCAGCCTGCGGGAGCCACCGGGAGCCTCCAAGAAGATGACGGAAGACGGCGGGGGCTCGTGGAGAGGTGAGAATAACCTTTTTTTTTTTTTTCTTTTTTTCACCCCGCATGGAACGATTTTATGCCGGAATCAGATGCCTATTTGGCACCCGATTCCAGGCATCAGAAGGGAGCCGATGCTGTCCGAATTATATCGGACAGCATCGGCTCCCTTCAAATCGTAATGTGAAGGTAGCCTTAAACACTTCTGGGACGGAGTTGAAACCTTAATCAACAACATCGCTGGTTTGAACCTACACCAATCTCCTGAATTGGTACTCCTCCTTGTAGGTCTAGAATCCATCCCTCATACACATAGACCTATCATTATGCAAATTTTACTCACAGCAAAAAGTAACATTGCTCCCCTTTGGAGAGACCCTATTCCCCCAACTGTAGAAAGTACTATAGAGAAAATAGCATGTCACAATACTTACCAATACACATTCTCTCTTAGAAACAACCTCTTAAAAAAATATTCTAAAAAATGGAAAGATTGTAACAAAATTATGTCTCCAACACATCCACCATAAAGACCATGTAACATTGTGCGAGATTAGATCATCCTGCTCATTTCAACACAACCTAACCTAATTTACCTTTATTGTCTTAAGTAACATTATACCCACAACAACTCATAGTGGCATCCTCATATCCTCCCAAGTACTTCCATACATGTAAATAGTTATGTTACTATATAGCAATTGGCTATATACAAATTGACCAAGTTACTGGTGTATTTAATGCATATATATTGGTCAATAATTGAGCAGTTAAAGCTCTGAATAGTCCCATATGTTCCTGATTAACCCTCGGTCTCTGACCATTTAGATTATACCGTACATCTATCTTCATACTGTACTATTTCGATTATACAGCTACTTTTCTATTGTACTTATATGTACTCACTGTACTCATTGTACTTCTATATTGCACTTCACTGACCTCTGTATCATTTATGTGAATCATACTGTTTGTTATACCTTTCTATACTTGAAAAACAATAAAAAATACTTGAATATTAAGAGAGCAACCGAGCTTACTACAGAGATAAGGGTACAACCGAGCTCACTACAGAGATATGGGACCAGAACCGAGCTCACTATATAAGAGCTAATATAGGAATCCGGCACGATCTGCAAGCCGGATTCCTATATCAACACATATGATCTTATACAACTCTTCTGGCTGGTTGCTGCGTTCGACAGGATCCAATTGTCTGGTTTATTAGTGGTTGTGTCACACACAACCCGACTAGGTGAATGCAACCATACTTATAATTGACTGATTATATCGGATAAGACCCTATTGTGCACTTCCTTTCCATTTATTACAGAGATAAGAGAGCAACCGAGCTGTCTACAGAGATAAGGTAGCAGAATGGAGCTCACTACAGAGATACAGTTGTGGCCAAAAGTATTGACACCCCTGCAATTCTGTCAGATAATACTCAGTTTCTTCCTGAAAATGATTGCAATCACAAATTCTTTGGTATTATCTTCATTTAATTTGTCTTCAATGAAAAAACACACAAGAGAATGAAGCAAAAAGCAAAACATTGATCATTTCATACAAAACTCCAAAAATGGGCCAGACAAAAGTATTGGCACCCTCAGCCTAATACTTGGTTGCACAACCTTTAGCCAAAATAACTGCGATCAGCCGCTTCCGGGAACCATCAATGAGTTTCTTACAATGCTCTGCTGGAATTTTAGACTATTCTTTGGCAAACTGCTCCAGGTCCCTGATATTTGAAGGGTGCCTTCTCCAAACTGCCATTTTTAGATCTCTCCACAGGTGTTCTATGGGATTCAGGTCTGGACTCATTGCTGGCCACCTTAGAAGTCTCCAGTGCTTTCTCTCACACCATTTTCTAGTGCTTTTTGAAGTGTGTTTTGGGTCATTGTCCTGCTGGAAGACCCATGACCTCTGAGGGAGACCCAGCTTTCTCACACTGGGCCCTACATTATGCTGCAAAATTTGTTGGTAGTCTTCACACTTCATAATGCCATTTACACGGTCAAGCAGTCCAGTGCCAGAGGCAGCAAAGCAACCCCAAAACATCAGGGAACCTCCGCCATGTTTGACTGTAGGGACCGTGTTCTTTTCTTTGAATGCCTCTATTTTTCTCCTGTAAACTCTATGTTGATGCCTTTGCCCAAAAAAAGCTCTACTTTTGTCTCATCTGACCAGAGAACATTCTTCCAAAACGTTGTAGGCTTTCTCAGGTACGTTTTGGCAAACTCCAGCCTGGCTTTTTTATGTCTCTGGGTAAGAAGTGAGGTCTTCCTGGGTATCCTACCATACAGTCCCTTTTCATTCAGACGCCGACGGATAGTACGGGTTGACACTGTTGTACCCTCGGACTGCAGGGCAGCTTGAACTTGTTTGGATGTTAGTCGAGGTTCTTTATCCATCATCCGCACAATCTTGCGTTGAAATCTCTCGTCAATTATTCTTTTCCGTCCACATCTAGGGAGGTTAGCCACAGTGCCATGGGCTTTACACTTCTTGATGACACTGCGCACGGTAGACACAGGAACATTCAGGTCTTTGGAGATGGCAATCATTTTCAGGAAGAAACTGAGTATCATCTGACAGAATTGCAGGGGTGTCAATACTTTTGGCCAACACTGTATGTTCTACATTGAAGGAGTTCATTTCGTCACACACCCCCTTTTTTATGTTTGGTGTGGAATTATATCCAGTTTGGCTTTAGGACAATTCTTTTTGTGTTTTTTTTCATTGAAGACAAATTAAATGAAGATAATAATACCAAAGAATTTGTGATTGCAATCATTATCAGGAAGAAACTGAGTATTACCTGACAGAATTGCAGGGGTGACAATACTTTTGGCCACAACTGTATAATAGAGTTGTTCCATTTTTTTAATGTACCGTATATACTCGTGTATAAGCCGAGTTTTTCAGCACAAAACATGTGCTGAAAAGTCCCCCCTCGGCTTATACACGAGTCACTCAGTATGCTGTGGGGGGGGGCTCTGACCGGGGGCTGGAGGAGGTAGGAGGGGGCCGCAGGAGGTCACGTAGGGCCGCCTCATTAGTGTAATGAATATGCACGGCATCCCCCCGTCCATCGGCGGCGGGGGGAGCGGTGCATATTGCACTACACTGGCCCCCCTCCTTAGTATGTGTCCTGCAGGCTGCGGCACATATTAAAATAACAAACATTTCATACATCACCTATCCGGCGCCACTCCTCCGGTCCCGGCTTCTTCCTGCCTGTATACCACTGCTAGGGCCCTGTATATTACTGCTGGGGCCCTATATACCACTGCTGAGGGGGCCTGTATACCATTGGGGCCTGTATACCACTGCTGTATACCACTGGAGCTGCTGTATATACTGCTGGGGCCTGCATTTTCCACTGGGGTGGCTGCTGTAATACTGCTGGGGCCTGTATATACCACTGGGGAGGCTGCTGTATACCACTGGGGCTGCTGTATATACTGCTGGGGCCTGTATATACCACTGGGGAGGCTGCTGTAATACTGCTGGGGCCTGTATATACCACTGGGGAGGCTGCTGTAATACTGCTGGGGCCTGTATATACCACTGGGGAGGCTGCTGTATACCACTGGGGCTGCTGTATATACTGCTGAGGCCTGTATATACCACTGGGGAGGCTGGTGTAGACTACCACTGGGGAGGCTGCTGTAGACTACCACTGGGGAGGCTGCTGTAGACTACCACTGGGGAGGCTGCTGTATACTACCACTGGGGAGGCTGTATACCTGTGCTGGGGTTCACCCTCGGCTTATACACGAGTCAATAGGTTTTCCCAGGTTTTGGGGGCAAAAGTAGGGAGGTCGGCTTATACACGGGTCGGCTTATACACAATTATATACGGTACTTTAAAAAACACTGGTCCTTCTGCCACCTCCAATTTTTTGGGTCACATTTTGCTTGGCCTGTGAAAAAAAAGTCCAAAATATTAACAGCGTTCTAGTGGGCTATTTAAATACTGGTAAATAGAGTAGTTCCATTTGTTGGTGTCCTTTAATGGGTGTTGCACAACTTTTAGTTGTTTTTTTAATTTTAGACTTGCCTGGTTTTGCAGACTTTGCTGCAGAACTCGCAGAAAAATCTGTCTTGTAGCAGATTTGGCTGTGTGTTCATGATCCGGAGGCACTGCGTGTTGGACACAATGCCTCCAGACCTGAAGGAAGGCGAAGGAACCTGCCAGTGAGCGCATGGAGACCGCAACCGCTCTGTACACACCATCTGCAGTGGGTGCAGGGTGCTTTTTCCTGCGTGCACCTGATGGTTATGTCTTCCTACTCTGCACTTTGAAACGCACATGCTGCAGAGATGCAGAAGTCCGGAATCTCGCACCGCAGGTGCAATAACGCTGCAGTCAGGAGAAGCATAGTGAGCACCCCACTGCATCCAAAACGCTGCAATTCCTGACTGTGAGCACACAGCCTCATAAATATCCATGACAGACCAATTTTTATGGAAAAATTGGCACCAGTGTATGGATGACAATTGTTCTAAATCTCATCCACATGCCCCTTTCTTTTTCACATCAGATTTTTGCAAAACCTGAAGAGTCTTTCAGGAGTTTTTTATTAAGCAATTTTGAGGGCAAGCTTTGAAGCTGACCTGCTAAAACTCCACATTCACATTCTTTAAATGTTTTGCAGCGCTGGGTCCTGGATTCACATCCCACCAAGGACAACATCTGTAAGGAGTTTGTATGTTCTCTCCATGTCCTTGTGGGTTTTCTCCGGTTTCCTCCCACAGTCCAAGTCCAAAGAAAATAATCAATAGGGAATAAAGATTGTGAACCCCAATGTGGACAGTGTTGATGATGTATGTAAAGCGATCTGGAATTAAATGGCACTACATAAGTGTATAAATATTATTATTATTATTATTATTAATGGTTAGTATCTATTATTTCACAGGGGACGTACCAACTATATAAACCTGGGTTCATTTCTCATCAAGCCTGTGCAGAGGATAATGCGATATCCTTTACTGCTCATGGAGCTTCAGGGAGCGACCCCTGAATCTCACCCGGACAAGACCCCAATAAAGGACGCAGTCCGAGCCGTGAAGGAGATCAATGTCAACATTAATGAATACAAAAGAAGGAAGGATCTAGGTGAGTTGTGTGCGATAAAGGTTACCGGCAAGTGGGCAACTGTTAATGTCTTATTGCAAAAAAATCCCTTTACTATCGAGCTACAGAGAGCCACGTATCCGGCTCCTTGGTTAGGAAGGGCGACTTATTATTCTGATACTTTAGGATGTAGAAAGAGAACCAGGCCACATTACAGAAAAAGGAAAAAGAAATGACAACAATCTGTAAAGTAATCCTATTATTTGTATATCGTGTTTACAGAATAAAAATGTTTCACCAGCAAGGAAAAAAAAAGTGATTTTTAGTAATAATAGAAAATGTTTTCCATCCCCCCAGTCGTAAAGTACCGAAAAGGAGATGAAGAGAGTCTGATGGACAATATTTACAAACTAAATATCCACTCCATCATCAAGAAATCCAACCGTGTGAGCAGCCACCTGAAGCATCTCACCGGCCTCGCCCCTCAGGTAATGGAACGGGTTCTGCCATTGTTCAATATTTGGAACATGATTCATTTTGTGGAAGGGATCATCAGATAAGGCCTCTCTGCTCCAAAGGTTACAGTTGTTAACAAACTAATTCAACCTGTATTGAACATTAGTACTATTAGCAAACTTTACAAACTGTCTTCCATTTGCATTAAACCAATTAAACAAGAACAACATAAATAGCTCAAAACCTCTAATATAACAAGAGGTTTCCACAAACTCCTAAAATAATACAACAGATACTTTTACCTGCACTTTCAGAATTGGTCACCACTTCATAAAAAGCATCATTAGTACTTAGTAGTGCCCCTCTGGCTGTTGTGACTTTCTACAAACATCATACATAGCCAGACACCAGTTTGCCAGGAATTTTGGCCCATTCCTCATGGGCAATAGCCTTCAGGTGATTAATATTCATGTGTTATTAAGAAAGTGGAGGGTTAGATGGATTCAACCATGTAACTGATCAGTGATGCCTCACAGTCTACCAAGACTTGGTTTTAGGCTGGGAACACACTCTCGTACATGCGAGTCTCTCGGACGAGACTCGGATGAGACTGGAGCAGTGACTCTGAACGGCCTCTCCCTCTCTGGACTGGAGTGTGATTCTGCACAAAAACACAAGCAGCTGTCAGTCCCGTCCTGTGAGGGAGAGGCCGTTCAGAGTCACTGCTCCAGTCTCATCCGAGTCTCGTCCGAGAGACTCGCAAGTAAGAGAGCGTGTTTCCAGCCTTAGGAGACATCTTGGAAGATTCTGGAGTGGTCATTGCACTCGCCTGATCAGAGTGCCATAGAAAACCCTTGATGGGATTAAAAGGAGATGGCTGCACAAATATCTAAAATATTACTAAACTCGAGACCATTGTCTATGAGGAATGCTGGTATCTGGCTATGTATCATGTTTGCAGCAGGTTGTAACAGCCAGAGGTACGAATTCCCAAGGACACCTGGCATGAAGGAGTGAATAAATTAGAGACTGCAGTTGTCAATAAAAAAAGCATTTTGTGCTCAATTTTTAGAAACCGCTTGTAACATTAGTTGTGTGTAGAGATATTTACATAGTTCATGTTTTACTGGCTTATTGCAAACAGCAGAAAGTTTAAAAATGATGATTATTATTATTATTATAATAGCACAATTTATTAAGAGGTATACATAATAAAAACAAGTATTATAATTAAGAACAATACAAGGCACAGACAGGTACAGTGAGGAAGAGAGAGTACCCACGAGGGCTCACAGTCTACAAGAGATGGTGAGGATACAGTAGGAGAGGAGAGAGGAATCTGCCCACGAGGGCTCACAGTCTACAAGGGATGGGTGAGGGAACAGTAAGTGAGGAGAGAGGACCCTGCCCACGAGGGCTCACAGTCTACAAGGGATGGGTGAGGGAACAGTAAGTGAGGAGAGAGGACCCTGCCCACGAGGGCTCACAGTCTACAAGGGATGGGTGAGGATACAATAGGTGAGGAGAGAGGACCCTGCCCACGAGGGCTCACGGTCTACAAGGGATGGGTGAGGGAACAGTAAGTGAGGAGAGAGGACCCTGCCCACGAGGGCTCACAGTCTACAAGGGACGGGTGAGGATACAGTAGGTGAGAAGAGAGGACCCTGCCCACGAGGGCTCACAGTCTACAAGGGATGGGTGAGGATACAATAGGTGAGGAGAGAGGACCCTGCCCACGAGGGCTCACAGTCTACAAGGGATGGGTGAGGGAACAGTAAGTGAGGAGAGAGGACCCTGCCCACGAGGGCTCACAGTCTACAAGGGATGGGTGAGGAAACAGTAAGTGAGGAGAGAGGACCCTGCCCACGAGGGCTCACAGTCTACAAGGGATGGGTGAGGAAACAGTAAGTGAGGAGAGAGGACCCTGCCCACAAGGACTCAGTCTTTAACATTCAATGGGAGTGAGAGATTTCAGTTGTTCCTGGTATATGTGGTATAGCAACACATAGTTTAAGTTTTTTTTTTTTTATTGTTAATATAACCTGAAGGAAATGTATTTCTATCAACAGATCAAAGATGAAGTGTTTGAGGAGACGGAGAAGAACTTCAGAATGCAGGAGCGTCTGATCAAGTCCTTCATCCGCGACCTCTCTGTGTATCTGCAGCATATCAGGGTGAGGCCTTAAGAGCGATGCGCTAAATCTTGACCTGATGATATGGGAAGAGCTCTCTAGTCATCCAGTCTAGGGTTAATAAGTAATATGTCAGTACATGTTTTCTTTGTCTCTTCCCTTGATACCTTCCTGGTTACACTTTGAACTTGTAAACAGTCAGCGCCATCAGAATTCATAAATCAATACATTTCCTTTTTCTGGACTTCGGAGAATAGAAGCAAAGATTCACCCCAGTAACATGATCGAGATATAGGAAAGATAATCCATTCTCCCATACCGTTACAAATTCTCTGTGATTTAAATACCGTAGATTCTGCCTAAAGGAGATTTTATGACCAACCCCCAATCTGAAGCCATAGACATTAATGTAGATTTGCTGCTCCCCTTGTACAGCTTCTGCTCTTCTACTAGATTTTGGAGGTTTCTTTGTAAATGTTTGTTCATTGATCCAAAAGCGCATTAGTGAGGTCAGACTCTGATGTTGGGTAAAGGGCCAGGATCATTATCTTCATTCCAGTTCTTCCCAAAGGTGTTGGATAGGGCTGAGGTCCGGGCTCTGTGTGGCCGGTCAAGTTGTTTTATTATTTCACCAAACACAACCCAACCATTTATAGACCTTGTCCACTGGGCACAGTTATGGAGAACATGAAAGGGTCTTCCTTAAACTGTTCCCAAAAAGCTGGAAGTTACCATTGTCCAAAATGTATTTTATGTTGATGCTTTAAGGCTGCCTTCACACTTGCGGACCCCTCCACAGCGTCCTGCGGAGGGGATCCGTAAGCTGACCACAGCCGCCGCCAGCCCCTATCTTTATAATTGGAACGCACGGTCATGCGCAGGTCTGCGCATGACCGTGCGCTCCCATTTACTGCAATATGTGATTTGTATTCAGGCGGATGCCCGCGCACAAATCACACACTCTCGTCCGCACCAGGAACACGACATGGTCGTGTTCCTGGTGCGGACGAGTGTGTGTGATTGTGTGTGATTTGTGCGCGGGCATCCGCCTGCGTACAAATCACATATTGCAGTGAATGGGAGCGCACGGTCATGCGCAGACCTGCGCAGCACCGTGCGTTCTCACTATAAAGATAGGAGCTGTGGTCAGCTTGCGGATCCCCTCCGCAGGACGCTGCGGAGGGTCCGTAAGTCTGAAGCCAGCCTAAGATTTACATTTACTGTGACTATCAGGCTGATGCCAATCCCTGATAATAGTCTGGTATTGTGCTTGGGGATGTACAACGCTCTGCATTGTGCTTGGTGATGTATGATGCTCAGGATTGTGCTTGGTGATTTACAATGTTTGGCATTGTTCCTGGTGATGTACAACGCTCTGCATTGTGCTTGGTGATGTACGACGCTCGGCATTGTGCTTGGTGATGTACGATGCTCGGATTTGTGCTTGGTGGTATACGACGCTAGGCATTGTGCCTGGTGATGTACGACGCTCCGCATTGTGCTTGGTGGTATACGACGCTCGGCATTGTCTTGGTGATATATGACACTCTGCGTTGTGCTTGGTAATGTACAACACTCGGCATTGTGCTTGGTAATGTATGACACTCCACATTGTGCCTGGTGATGTACGGCGCTCTGCATTGTGCTTGGTGATGTACGCCGCTCTGCATTGTGCTTTGTGATATACGACGCTCTGCATTGTGCTTGGTGATGTACGACGCTCGGCATTGTGTTTGGTGATGTACGACACTCGGCATTGTGCTTGGTGATGTACGATGCTCGGTTTTTTGCTTGGTGATGGACAACGCTAGGCATTGTGCTTGGTGATGTACGGCGCACGGCATTGTGCCTGGTGATGTACGGCGCACGGCATTGTGCTTGGTGATGTACGGTGCTCGGCATTGTGCTTGGTGTGTACGATACTCGGAATTGTGCTTGGTGATGTACGACACTCGGCATTGTGCTTGGTGTGTAAGACACTCGGCATTGTGCTTGGTGATGTATGACACTCGGCATTGTGCTTGGTGATGTTCGACGCTCGGCATTGTGCTTGGTGATGTTCGACGCACTGCATTGTGCTTGGTGATGTTCGAAGCTTGGCATTGTTCTTGGTGATGTACGATGCTCGGCATTGTGCCTGGTGATGTATGGCACACGGCATTGTGCTTGGTGATGTACGATGCTTGGCATTTGCTTGGTGTGTACGATACTCGGCATTGTGCTTGGTGATGTATGACACTCGGCATTGTGCTTGGTGATGTACGACGCTCGGCATTGTGCTTGGTGATGTACGACGCTCGGCATTGTGCTTGGTGATGTACGACGCTCGGCATTGTGCTTGGTGATGTACGACGCTCGGCATTGTGCTTGGTGATGTACGACGCTCGGCAATGTGCTTGGTGATGTACGACGCTCGACAATGTGCTTGGTGATGTACGACGCTCGGCATTGTGCTTGGTGATGTACGACGCTCGGCAC
The DNA here is from genome assembly GCA_033576535.1 of Allobates femoralis. Classification (NCBI taxonomy): domain Eukaryota; kingdom Metazoa; phylum Chordata; class Amphibia; order Anura; family Aromobatidae; genus Allobates; species Allobates femoralis. The sequence continues at coordinate 17,417 of JARQOC010000865.1, read as the reverse complement.
TGTCCTTGGTGATGGACGACGCTCGGCACTGTCCTTGGTGATGGACGACGCTCGGCACTGTCCTTGCTGATGGAGGACGCTCGGCACTGTCCTTGGTGATGGACGATGCTCGGCACTGTCCTTGGTGATGGACGACGCTCGGCACTGTCCTTGGTGATGGACGACGCTCGGCACTGTCCTTGGTGATGGACGACGCTCGGCACTGTCCTTGGTGATGGACGACGCTCGGCACTGTCCTTGGTGATGGACGACGCTCGGCACTGTCCTTGGTGATGGACGACGATCGGCACTGTCCTTGGTGATGGACGACGCTCGGCACTGTCCTTGGTGATGGACGACGCTCGGCACTGTCCTTGGTGATGGACGACGCTCGGCACTGTCCTTGGTGATGGACGACGCTCGGCACTGTCCTTGGTGATGGACGACGCTCGGCACTGTCCTTGGTGATGGACGACGCTCGGCACTGTCCTTGGTGATGGACGACGCTCGGCACTGTCCTTGGTGATGGACGACGCTCGGCACTGTCCTTGGTGATGGACGACGCTCGGCACTGTCCTTGGTGATGGACGACGCTCGGCACTGTCCTTGGTGATGGACGACGCTCGGCACTGTCCTTGGTGATGGACGACGCTCGGCACTGTCCTTGGTGATGGACGACGCTCGGCACTGTCCTTGGTGATGGACGACGCTCGGCACTGTCCTTGGTGATGGACGACGCTCGGCACTGTCCTTGGTGATGGACGACGCTCGGCACTGTCCTTGGTGATGGACGACGCTCGGCACTGTCCTTGGTGATGGACGACGCTCGGCACTGTCCTTGGTGATGGACGACGCTCGGCACTGTCCTTGGTGATGGACGACGCTCGGCACTGTCCTTGGTGATGGACGACGCTCGGCACTGTCCTTGGTGATGGACGACGCTCGGCACTGTCCTTGGTGATGGACGACGCTCGGCACTGTCCTTGGTGATGGACGACGCTCGGCACTGTCCTTGGTGATGGACGACGCTCGGCACTGTCCTTGGTGATGGACGACGCTCGGCACTGTCCTTGGTGATGGACGACGCTCGGCATTGTGCTTGGTGATGTTCGGCTGCAGCTGCTTGGCCATGAACCTCCTGGCGGGTGCAGTGTTTGTGCTGATGTTAATACCAGTGGAGCTTACACTACATATAACCAGTGCATTGGTCAGCACGGTTTTTGGATGAAAGTAATCCCATTTTTTTTAAGCAAATAGTAATAAATTCATCTGACAGACCCATGTGATATAAATGTTGCAACACCTTGCTATTTCTTACATATATCAACCATGAATAGCATTTTTTTTTTTTTTAATTTGGCACATTCTGTTAATTAAGGATTTTTGTCAACTTTTGAAGCAAAATGTCGTTCTGTATCCATTCAGCCATTTATTACTCTGTCTAGTAAAAAGTGTGGGGGGAAAGGACTAAAAGGACAGTGAAGTATAAAGTGACATTTAGTGATGTGTAGGGACTACTGTGTCCTAACAGCAGAAAAATGTCAGGAAGGAAGTGTGTACTTGTCCATAGCAACCAATCACAGAACAGCTTTTATTTTACCAAAGCAGTTTAAGCAATGTAAGATGAGTTCTGATTAGTTGCTATGGGCAACAAAGAAAATACATGAGGCCTACGGTGTTCTGTTGGAGCCTTCATTGTAAGGGAGATTTGTAAGCTGTTTTTCTATTATGTTTTCTAGGAATCGGCCTGTGTGAAGGTTCTGGCCGCCATGAGCATGTGGGACGTGTACACGGACAAAGGAACCAGCGACCTGGAGAAGTTCCAGAAGGCGCACCGCCATATCAGCGAGAAGCTCTTCACTGACTTTGTGAGTCCTCGTCCTGTCTATGAACGTGTATATAAACGTCCTTCTCTACGGTGTTATTAGGACCTGGAGATGGCGGATTATCCTATAATCAGTATTATCAAATGATAGCTCAGTCTACTGCTTCTCAGTTGTAAAAGTTTCCCACGCAGGCAATCTCACTGTCTGGATTATCAAATGCCGGATTAAAAGAATATTTAGGTTTCTGCTAATTGAATGGCAGCTGACCAGGTCTTCAGCTGGAAATATGGAAAATTGGGAGATATAAATTGATGTATTTGATAGGATTTTGCCTAAATGATCAACTCTTATGATATGCGACTAGGGACGAGCAACATTTAATAATTAGTTTCAGTTTTGATTCGTCCAAATTGGCTAAAGAAATTAGGTTTTGACAAATCGATTAGTCTTGAATCAAAAACGTCTTGAAAATATGGTTATTGTGCACCATGTCCCATGTAGACCCAATCATAATAAGCAGAATAAAAAATAATAAATATTATATATTGTCCCTTGCTAGGTCGTCCCATGCCTGTCCCCCCCGCCGCCGCCTGTCCCCCCCCCCGCCACCGCCGCCGCCTGTCCCCCCCCGCCACCGCCGCCGCCTGTCCCCCCCGCCGCCGCCTGTCCCCCCCCGCGCCACCTGTCCCCCCCCGCCGCCGCCTGTCTCTCCACCGCCACCTGTCTTTCCACTTCTTGACCACAAAGTATAATAAGCAGAGGCAAAGGATTAAAAAATGATAAATATTATATAATGTCCCTTTCTAGGTCATCCCTCACCTGTCCCGCCGCGACCATCTTTTCCACCACGGCTATCTTTCTTGCCCGGCCTCCTGTCCCACCACGGCCACCTCTAGACCCCAAAGCATAATAGGCGGAGGGAAGGGATTAAAAAATTATAAACATTATATACTCTCCCATCCTACGTCGTCCCTCACCTGTCCTACCACTGCAGCTCCCTTTAATATTGGATCGTCCAACCTCCAGTCTTCTGGCCTTCCATCACTGGCCTGCCATACTGTAGTTCATTGACCATCTTGTTGAACAGAAGACCGGAGGATGGAGGGTCCGAGGGCTGGGAAGGGAAGCAGCGGTGGCAGGATAAGTGAGGTGTAGGTCAAGGAGAGGTGAGTATATTTCCATACGTTAAAAGAATCCAACAAAATGGTGGCCACTATCTTTCTGTATTTGTACAAATCCAAATTTTTCTGGTCATCATAATGGGAGACCCAGACAATGGGGTTAAGGGCACTGCCCTCCGGAGGCCACACTAGGTACTACAAGTTTGTAGACACCGCCCCCTCCGCTTATAAACCCCTACCGCAGGGAATATCCTCAGTTTTTAACTTAGTGTGCTCGGAGGTATCACACGCATTGCTTGCACTTCACTGCATTCTCACAACTTACGTGATGGCGTCTGAAGACAAGGTAATATGGTCCCGGTCGGGGACCTTCGGCAGTCTCCCTGCTCACCCTTAGGGAACACGCAGGTCGAGGTACCGGAGGGCCTAGAGCCTGGACACTGCGTGTCCTCCCGGTACGCTGTCGCACTCCTTCCCATCCCTGTTTGGGGGCTCTGGAAAGTGGGAGAATGGAGCCTTGCACAGCTCCGCTCCGTCCGAGGCCTCCCTAAATGGTGCTTACAGACCGGACTGGAGCCAGCCCAGTCCGAGGCCTCCCTAAATGGTGCTTACAGACCGGACTGGTGCTGCACCCCCGTCCGAGGCCTCCCTAAATGGTGCTTACAGACCGGACCGGCACTGAGGCACCTTGTGTGTCTCCGGTGTGCCTGGGGGTAGTGTCGGCACTATATGTGTTGGGACACTCAGACCGCGCGTACCCTCGGGTCCTCGGCTCTGGCGGTGGACCCCGTGCTGGGGCCACTCTGGCTGACCGCCCTGTGTCTCACAGGGGCTGCGGCTGTCGGCTACAGACTTTTGTCTGCAGCCATTAGTATTGTGTTTGTGTCACGGTACTTCCCGCGCTGCGGGCCTCGGCGCCTTCATTACTGAGGCTGCATGAGGAGATGGAAGCAGCCCAGGCGGTGACGTCATTAATGGGCGTGCGTGTGTGCTCCCGCGTGTTTTCGGCTCCGCCCACAGTTAGTCTGTCGGCGGCCATCTTTCCCTTCACTTCCCGGCTGGGATCTGCTTGAAGTGCACGGCTGCACTCAATTCAGGGAGACCGGAAAACCTCGCGGAGGCCACACACGCACACACCGCTTCCTCCACCGCATTACTGCGGTCGGTAAGCCGCCGGTTGTACCGGTTTTCTTTAAAGATTGGCTTATTTCCCCCTGCTGTAGGGATGTCCTCAGCTGGGAAGAGCGCTGCTAAGGCGGCAAGTAACACCACTGCCTGTGCTACGTGCAACGGGACACTGGTTGAGGGGTCCTGCAATAACTGCGGACGCCCAGAGGCACGGGCTGAGACTGCAAAGGAGACAGCAGCTCCGGTGCTATACCCTGTGGTCCATGTGGGCCCAGGGCCATGGGAGACACAGAACAAGATCAATGAATCTATGTTATCCCAGCTGTCCTCCATGTCGCAATCCCTGGAGGTACTTACCAGGAGGCTGGAAAACCCAGCTGCTCCTTCCTATTATCCCCGGGTGTCCCCTGCCTCAACTGTGAGACCCCTTAAGCGGACTCGACGTGAGGATTCACCCGAGCTCCAGACACTCTCTGAGGAGGAAGGTCTCTCTGAGGGGGACGAGGATGATGGGGGTTCATTACTCGGGTCCGTGTCAGAACCACCAGAGGGGGTGGAGGATCTGGTGTCCTCCATCAACGAGACTTTACGTCTCGTGACACCCCCTGAGGAGGTGACCGTTCACCCGAAGGAGGTCTACCAATGGCTGCGGCCGGAGGCTAGACCAAGTGGCTCCTTTATGGATCACACTAACTTTGGAAGGGTGATTAGAGCTCCCAGGATTCATCCTGGACGGCGTTATGTCCGTAAATCTAAGGACAATCGCTTCCCCTTCCCTGAGGAGGTGCTTCAGGAGTGGTCGCAGTCCCCTAAGGTGGACGCTTCCATGACCAGGATTGCTGCACGCTCCCTCTTTTCTGCCTCTGATAGCTCCTCATTGAAGGATGCTACTGATAGACAGGTCGAGCAACTCGCCAAGTCTTCTTATGAGGCTGTGGGGTCTTCATTTGCCCCTAATTTTGCCGCGGTCTGGACTCTGCAGGCGATCACCTCCTGCTTGGATGGTATCGCTGACCTGGCAGGGTCCAGCTCAGAAGTCCTGGCGCTCACTGATAGAGCAAGGGCCTATGCGGATTACGCCAGGACAGCAACACTGGAAACTGCAAGTCGCTCTGCTGTGGCTTCGGCCAATGCTATAGCGATCCGCAGATTGTTGTGGCTGCGTCTATGGGACTCAGATGCCACGTCTAAGAAGATTTTGCAAAATCTTCCGTTCTCTGGCGACAGGCTTTTTGGTACCGAACTGGACAAGTTGATAAAGGATTCTGCGGAGTCAAAGATTCCACAGAATAAACCTAAGCCACGGTATACCGTAAAGAGGAACCCTAAACAGTGGTCCTTTCGGTCCAGTTCACAGCCATCAGCATCGTCTGCCCGAGCGGACAGAGGGAGCAAGCCCTCTACTCAGTGGCGTCCCAAGGGTCGCCAGAAGAAGCCGGCGGGGGCAGCGGCTGCCACCCCCAAACCCGCTTCCGCATGACTCGCTCTCTCATCCTACCTCCCCACAGGTGGGGGGCCGCCTGTCTCTTTTTCGGGACAGATGGCTACTCCAAGTCCAAGATCAGTGGGTACGAGACATAGTCTCCAGAGGTTACAGGATAGAGCTGACGTCACAGCCGGCACACCGATTCCATCGGTCGGTCCCGTCCCCAGAAAAGGCTCAGGCTTTTCATCTGGTGTTGGAGAATCTCCGCAAGGACGGAGTTGTGGTCCCAGTACCTTCTGGGGAGAGGTTCAGGGGTTTTTACTCCAACCTCTTTATCGTCCCAAAGAAGGATGGCTCTTTTCGCCCGGTTCTGGACCTAAAGTTGTTCAACCGTCACGTGTTGGTTCGGAAGTTCCGCATGGAATCCCTGCGCTCCGTGATCGCGGCTGTGTCACAGGGGGACTTCCTAGCGTCCATAGATATTCGGGACGCTTACCTCCACGTGCCCATTGCACCGGCTCATCAACGCTGGTTAAGATTCGCAGTGGGGGACGAACACTACCAGTTCGTGGCGCTGCCTTTCGGTCTGGCCTCGGCTCCGCGGGTGTTCACGAAAGTGATGGCCTCTATGATGGCTCTCCTGCATGTGCAGGGACATACCGTCATTCCCTATCTCGACGACCTGCTGGTCAGGGCGCCATCGGAACACCTTTGTCAAGAGAGCCTGGATGTGACCATGAGGTCTCTGGAACAATTCGGTTGGCTCCTCAATATTCAGAAGTCAACTCTGGTTCCGACCCAGTCATTGACATATCTGGGCATGGACTTCAACACGGCCTCAGCCCTGGTGTCTCTACCACGAGCCAAACAACTGGCCATCCATTCAGGAGTGCAACAGGTCCTCCTGTCACCACAATCATCCCTGCGGGTGTTGATGAAGCTGGTGGGGCGCATGGTGGCAGCAATAGAGGCGGTGCCTTTCGCACAATTTCGCCTCCGTCCTCTACAGCTGGAGATCCTCCGCAGTTGGGACAAGAGGACGGCTTCTCTGAATCGGCTGGTGACCCTTTCCCAACCGACCAGGGATTCCCTGCAGTGGTGGCTACAACCACGTCACTTATCTCGGGGCCGGTCCTTCATCAAGCCGTCATGGTTAGTGGTGACCACCGACGCCAGTCTGAAGGGCTGGGGGGCGGTGTTCTTACACCACAGGGCCCAAGGCCTCTGGACTCAGTCGGAGTCGGCGTTGCAGATCAACGTGCTGGAGATCAAGGCGGTCTATCTGGCACTCCTGGCTTTTCAGAAGTTCCTCTCCGGGCGACCCATTCGGGTTCAGTCCGACAATGCGACGGCCGTCGCTTATATAAATCATCAAGGAGGAACCAGGAGTGCACAGGCTCTGGCCGAAGTCCACCGCATCCTATCCTGGGTGGAGGACAACAACTGCCTGATCTCCGCAGTTCACATCCCAGGGGTCGAAAACTGGGAGGCCGACTATCTGAGCCGGCAGGGGATGGACGCCGGAGAGTGGTCTCTTCATCCGGATGTCTTCAGAGAAATCTGCAGCAGATGGGGCACTCCGGACGTGGATCTGATGGCCTCACGGCTGAATCATCAGGTGCCGCAATACATGGCGAGGTCGTGGGATCCCCAGTCTCTGGGAGCAGACGCCCTGATCCTGAGTTGGTCCAGATTCCATCTGCCGTATGTGTTCCCGCCTCTAGCTCTGATTCCCAAGGTGCTGTGGAAGATCAGGACGGAGTGCAGGGTAGCCATTCTAGTGGCTCCAGATTGGCCCAGGAGGTCCTGGTATCCGGACCTGCGGCAACTGTCAGGCGGACACAGGTGGGCTCTTCCAGAACGCGCAGATCTACTCGCGCAAGGCCCATTCTTCCACCTCAATTCCAGGGCCCTCAGATTGACTGCATGGCTCTTGAGGCCTGGCTGCTGACATCCAGGGGTTTCTCCCCTACAGTGGTTGCCACTATGAATTGGGCTAGGAAGCCTGTTTCGCGAAAGATATACCACAGGACGTGGAAAATCTTTTTCTCCTGGTGTACCTCTGGTGGACGGTCCCCTTGGCCCTTGTCGGTTCCGACCCTGTTGGCTTTCCTACAGTCGGGTTTGGAGTTGGGGTTATCCCTCAGCTCCCTGAAGGGTCAAGTGTCAGCGCTGTCTGTGCTGTTTGACAGACGTTTAGCGCTCCTCCCGAAGGTCCGTCAATTCCTGCAAGGGGTGTCTCGGGTGGTTCCGCCATACAGGCGACCACTGGACCCTTGGGACCTTAACATGGTCCTGGCGGCACTGCAGAAACCGCCGTTTGAGCCGCTGAGGGAAGTTCCCCTCTCTCGTCTATCCCAGAAAGTGGTCTTTTTGGTGGCAATTACGTCTCTGAGAAGGGTCTCAGAATTGGCTGCACTTTCGTGCAAGTCACCCTTCCTGGTGGTTCACCAAGACAAGGTGGTGTTACGCCCACGGCCAGAATTCTTGCCTAAGGTGGTGTCCACTTTTCACCTGAACCAAGAGATTGTGCTTCCATCATTTTGTCCCGCTCCCGTTCATCAGGTTGAGCGCGACCTACACACTCTGGATCTGGTGAGGGCTGTGCGCATTTATGTGTCCAGGACTGCCTCCTTCCGGACGTCAGACTCCTTGTTCGTCCTTACGGCGGGTCGCTGTAAGGGGTCCGCGGCATCCAAATCAACCTTGGCCAGATGGATCAAGGTGCCCATTCAGGAGGCCTACCGTTCTTCCGGTCTGCCTCTCCCGGTGGGATTGAAGGCGCACTCGACCAGAGCTGTCGGTGCCTCCTGGGCTTTGCGACATCGAGCTTCTGCTCTACAGGTGTGTCAGGCAGCCACATGGTCAAGCCTGCATACTTTTTCTAAGCACTATATGGTGCATGCCCATGCCTCTGCGGATGCAAGTTTGGGCAGGCGGGTCCTCCAGGCGGCGGTTACCCACCTTTGAGGGGGACCATGTGTTATCCGTCTTTTGAGGAACTCTTCCCGCCCTGGGGTATTGCTTTAGGACATCCCCATTGTCTGGGTCTCCCATTATGATGACCAGAAAAAAGAGAATTTTGTTTACGTACCGTAAATTCTTTTTTCTTTAATCATCAATGGGAGACCCAGCACCCACCCAGTTGTTCCGTTGGATGTTATCACATTTGGTTTGTTCCCAGTTGGAACAGTTTATTCCGGGTTGTTGGACCGTTTGTTCACGGTTTCTTTCCCGAGGTTTCGGGTGTGGTTATTTTGTCTCCTCGCAGCTTATGGACCAAACTGAGGATATTCTCTGCGGTAGGGGTTTATAAGCGGAGGGGGCGGTGTCTACAAACTTGTAGTACCTAGTGTGGCCTCCGGAGGGCAGTGCCCTTAACCCCATTGTCTGGGTCTCCCATTGATGATTAAAGAAAAAAGAATTTACGGTACGTAAACAAAATTCTCTTTTTTTTAGGCAAATCTAATTTGAGACAAATTTCAATTGTCATGAATAGAGAAGAGCGAATAAATTTGCAGGACTGGTGTCCAGTACTCCATGGTCACTTGACAGGGGGAGCCCTGTGAATCGCCTCTAACTTGCCGGCATCACTGAAGCGCTTCTTTGGATTAGCCAGCTTGGCGCAACCGTCGTACGTGTGTCACTCTGTAACTATGACCGCACACAAGGTTGGCTAATCACAAGATGAGTCGGAGATGTTGATTTTTAGGGTGATTGTTGGGGCTACTGTCCTGCAGACACAAACCACAGACCTGGCCTTTTGGACCAAAGTCCTACAACTTGATTCCATCCTCTTGAATTGGGACCTTTTATATACGTGCAATGTATATTAAGCGGCCGTCACACACACAGATATCGCTAGCGATATTGTAAGCGATCACGTGCAATCGCTTACAATATCGCTCACATCGCTGGTGAGATGTCACACAGACAGACTCACCAGCGATGCGGAGCCGCGATCTCGCTCGTTACTATGGTACACATCGGGTTACTAGGCGCCTCGCGTCGCTTAGTAACCCGACGTGTACCATAGTTACCATCTCCCAGCATAGGCTCTGCCGCTGGGAGATCGCTCATCGTGGTGTCATACACCACGATGAAGCAGATCGTGACATCGTTCATCGCTAGATCTGAGCTCCGGAGCTCAGATCAGCGATGTCACGATCAAGCGATTTCACATCGTAAATCGCTTGATTACATGCAACGATTTTAAGCCCGATATCGCTTAAGCGATCAAAAAGGAGATCGCTTAAACGATATCGGGCAAGAAATCGTTGCGTGTGACGGCCGCTTTACAAAGATTTCCTGAAATTGAGACAATTACACATTGCATCAGTGCTATCAACTCCAGATCAGCTGCGAACACGTTTTAATTTTCCTGCAGCGCCTCCATAGGACAAATGAGGCATTACATAACTATTAAAAATGAATAGACTTTCTACTGCATGTAACACTGGTACTGTGTGTAGACACTGGCTGATAAGTAATGACAATCCCGTAAAGAAATATAGATGCAGAGGATTCTTTATGTGAAGGTATATTAAAGGTTATTCTTATTTTTTTGCCCCATAGAAAGAAAGAACGGAGAAGTTGGTGATCTCGCCCCTGAACCAGCTCCTTACAATGTTTGCTGGACCTCACAAACTGGTGCAAAAACGCTTCGACAAGCTGCTGGATTATCACAACTGCACGGAGCGAGCGGAGAAAACTGAAGGACAAGAAGACTCTGAACGAGCTGCAGTCAGCCAGAAACAACTACGAGGCTCTGAACGCTCAGCTCCTCGATGAGCTGCCCAAATTTCACAATTATGCCAAGGAGTTGTTTGCCAGCTGTGTCCGGGGCTACGCTAATGCTCATTGTGACTTTGTCAAACTCGCCCTGGAGGAACTAAAACCTCTTCTATCAGTAAGTCCGATCACCTTGTGTTATATCTATGACTGCTGGTACCCAGCCCCTATATCATCCCTGTATTGTGTGAAAAATGCGACAAATCTGGTTCTATAAACCACTTGGCCTTAGCTACCAATCCATGATCCATTGGCTCTAGGTCTGATTAGAAATAAACGAAGCTCCCAAAACTAATTTCAGGCAGAATCTATTAAATTGATTTGTAGATTTAATTTGGTTCGAATAAAATTTAGGTCGCAATTAAAAGATGTTTTCTATGCGCTGAGGTGTCTACAGACCCCAAAATATACTAAACTCAGGGGTTTGAAATAATAAAAGATTCTACTGACCTGGTGCAGCAGTTCCCCACCCAAATCACTACTTGCTCCCGCTGGACTTTGTATCTTCTGGTGCCTACAAACGCCCATGATGTCAATGATGAGCGTCATGCTTCACCAGAGGCCTGGAAGATCCAAAGACTAGCGAGAGAGTGGTGAACCTGACGGGACGTTGCGGGTTAGAACAGGCAATATCCTCTTTTTATTTAGTTTTTAAACATCTCTTCAGCTCTTATTTGTATGTGATGAAATGGAGGCCACAAACATGGACTTAAGATATTTTCATTAGCCAACCTATTAACGATGCTATACCAGACCCATCCCATGGCTAAGAGGGGCGCCGCTGTTCTTGTGGTGTGATTTTATTTTATTGACTCATATCTGCTTTTTTTTAGCTGTTGGGGATTGGAGGACGAGAAGGGAACCTCATTGCGTTATTCCTGGAGGAACACGGCAAAGCCCTACAACAGCTCCAGGGCTTCACGTTCTTCCCTGAGAATCCTCCTCCGGCCAAGAAGCCTTTTGAGAGGAAAACCATTGAACGCCAGTCTGCAAGAAAGACCGTACCGAGTCCGGTGAGTGACGTGGCAGCAGCACACACACAACGTATATTTGCTGTATCGCCTCCTTGTCTTTAGGAAATGTCTTGTTTTCTAAGATTAGTCCTTTACCTTCTCAGGCCAAATACATCCCACAGCTGGATGAACATCGGACGCTCTTACTTGCTAGATACCCACCTGAAAAACTCTACCAGGCCGAGCGCAACTTCAACGCTGCCCAGGACCTGGACGTTTGTGTGCAGGAGGGCGATCTGGTTGGTGTCATCAAACAGCAGGACCCAATGGGGAGTCAAAATCGCTGGCTGGTAGACAATGGAGGTAAGAGGTGCAGGTTTATATTGTGTATGAATATGAGCAGGACCTTACTCTTTTAGTAATTATTGAGGGTCCTAACTCACAAACCCACCTGTGAATCCACCTTCTTTTCTCAGTGAAAAGCTCAGTGAGAGGGAAAGGTTGACGCACACTTTACATCGAACTTCTCCTTCCCTTTATGTCGCAGAGATATGTCAAATGTATTAACCTGAGGGTCCAGGTACTGAAAGCCCCCACCGGTCTTTACAAAAAAAAAAAAAAAGCAAAATCACTAAGTTGACAGCATTTCCTTCCCATAAGTTGAGGATGGACTCGTCAGTCTCCAAGAGGAACAGCACTTGGCTAAATTCTTTTGCTGCATTATTTTAGCTATTGGTGGCGGGGGTCACAAGATTCACACCCTCACCAATCAAAATATTCTAAGTGCGGTCGTTCATTAAACTGTATAGCTAGGATAATTTTAATAGAAAAATAAATGTGCCCAAGCGCCAACAGGTAGGTAGTTGCTACCTACATGCCTGTGGTGCTCGATTCACCGCCGGCAAAGAACAGTCATAGACCGATCCTGCTGGCGATATTATATTCTGTCATCCCCAGCTGTAATGTCTGTATACTCTTATATTCTGTGATCCCTGGCTGTAATGTCTGTATACTCTAATTCTGTTGATTCCGGCTGTAATGTCTGTATTCTCTTATATTCTGTGATCCCCGATTGTAATGTCTGTATACTCTTATATTCTATGATCCCCGGCTGTAATGTCTGTATACTCTTATATTCTGTCATCCCCAGCTGTAATGTCTGTATACTCTTATAATCTGTGATTCTAGGCTGTAATGTCTGTATACTCTTATAATCTGTGATTCTAGGCTGTAATGTCTGTATACTCTTATATTCTGTGATCCCCAGCTGTAATGTCTGTATACTCTTATAATCTGTGATCCCCAGCTGTAATGTCTGTATACTCTTATATTCTGTGATCCTCGGCTGTAATGTCTGTATACTGTTATATTCTGTGATCCCCGGCTGTAATGTCTGTATACTCTTATATTCTGTGATCCCCAGCTGTAATGTCTGTATACTCTTATATTCTGTGATCCCCGGCTGTAATGTCTGTATACTCTTATATTCTGTGATCCTCGGCTGTAATGTCTGTATACTCTTATTCTGTGATCCCGGCTGTAATGTCTGTATACTCTATTTCCTCCCCTGCCCAGGAGCTGTGGTATATCCAACCTCTTCCTTCATGGTCGGACACATACATTACACAGGGACACATTTATAAAAATATCTCAGGACAGAAAAATTTCTTTTTAACACATTCAATTGTGGAATTTATTTTTATTCTAAGATCTATTAATTAAGATGCACAATTGTTTGACACAACCCCTTTAAGGAACCTTACTGGCATACTTCCACAGGTTTTATATATGCAATCAAACTACAAATCTATGAACTTGTTTGGCCGGATCCCCATCAGGTGCTGGTGGTCCCCCGGTGATTATTGTTTCCACATCTTATGGTGGGTTTACACGTCCCGATATCGGCGTCCAACTCTGACCAAAAGTCACGTGGTTCGGGCGTTGGAGCCTATATCGTTCGTGCGTTGTACGGTGTGAACGTACAACGCGATGCAGAAACGATGGCAAACCGATATCGGGGGTCGAATGAGCGTGCTATTCAACCGCCCGATATCGGATGCCGGTTGTAGCCGCATCGGCCCGTCTGACAGCCCAACTCCGATGTGTACTGCCACGTCACCCATTCACACCCATGTTAAATGGTCGTTCCTGGGTTGGGGGGCGTACACATCGTCGGGACGTTGTATCCCGATATCTGGCTGTCTAAACCGGCGATGCGATGCAGGGAAAAGCGCACTCAAAAAGCGCGCTCCCGCGTCGTTGGCTACGATATCGGGCCGATATCGGGACGTGTAAACCCACCATTAGACTTTCACCTTTGATTTGGTGATCCTTTTACAGACAGTTGTCCCCATGGAGACCCCATTGTATAATGAATAGACATCTCATGTTGGCCAGTAGTCTTCTATGGAATCTCATGAAAATCTTCCTCTTGTTTTGTCACTATTGAATATTGGACTTTGCTGTTTTTGTAGATTATTCTTACCTTGTGTTCTTTTCTTTCACAGTGACGAAGGGTTTTGTATACAGCTCTTTCTTGAAGCCGTACAACACCCGGCACAGCCATTCAGATGCGTCTATCGGCAGTCATTCCTCCACCGAGTCTGGCTACGGCGGCTCCTCTCCCAACTTCTCAAGACAGAACAGCAACAGCACTTTAACCATCAACGCCACTGTTGGCTCCGTGAGTTTCACCACTGCTTCCACCATGAAGTCTCCGGCAGAGTCACCAGGACGCCCACGTTACTTCCAAATCAAGTATTTCTGCTGAAGGGACCTCAAAAAGATCTAGTGAAACAGACTCCGCTTCATTACCAAGGATTATAGAAAAGGAGAACACCGTAACCACGGACTATGCCGAACAAAGTGACTCTAATCAGAGGGGGAGCAAAACCGAGAATGGAACATTACAGAACAACGGAGACAAAGGGTTAAACGCTGCTAATCGCAAAATTCATAAAAGAAAGAGTCCTACACCTGTAGGAAGCGACCTGGAGCCGGAGGGGTGCGACTTGGAGGGGAACCAGGTGAGACGCAAGAGTTTGTAGACAATCGCCTTTCTTATAAAATAACCTTTATCTTTATTATTGATTTAGAGAAAAATGTGTTTATTTTCCTCTACATATTATATTAACCCTGAACCTGCTGTATAATGTTTGGGAAAATGCCCCCTTCCCCCAACACCATCCCTAACAGATCTCTTCTGTATTTTTCGTTCTAGGTGTATTATGTAGTTTATTCATTTAAAGCGTGATCTCCCAATGAACTGTCAGTCACCGCCAATCAGAGACTCAAGATCCTGGAATTCCGAGATATGAATGGAAATAGTGAATGGTGGTTGGCCGAGGTGGAAGGACGGCGGGGCTATGTCCCATCCAACTACATCCGGAAGACAGAGTACACGTGAGGTCGACCGTCCTCATCGGCCAGGTGCAGGAATCCTCCTTCAACCATTAGGACAGAATCTGTGCCTTTTTCTGAGATGACGTTTTACATTTTATTTTTTGCTGCTGAAATCATTTGAACATTATTTACAGAGAATGCGGTTTATACAATAGGACTCGAACTACAGATGAAGAGGAAGGGGTGTGCAGGCAAATGTGACGAAGAGGAAGGGGTGTGCAGGCAAATGTGACGAAGAGGAAGGGGTGTGCAGGCAAATGTGACGAAGAGGAAGGGGTGTGCAGGCAATTGTGACGAAGAGGAAGGGGTGTGCAGGCAAATGTGACGAAGAGGAAGGGGTGTGCAGGCAAATGTGACGCAGAGGAAGGGGTGTGCAGGCGCTTGTGCGGTATTAGGCTGGTGTATTGTACCAACACAGTCAGCAGAGTTATTGGACAGCCTAATTCTAGGTTGTCCAGGCAATGACTGGCAATCCACCAGGTGTATTCAACAAGCTAGGGCCATACTAGGCTCTGTAGTGGTGTGACTACAGCGAGTGCATGGGATGCGGTTATGTTCAGGCCTTGAAGAGTGCATAAGAAAATGCCAGTATTATAGACGGCGCATGATTGGTGAGGGGGGTCCCTGTTACCCCTTTGTGGTCACCAAGCTTCACATCTTCCATAGATTGTCAAAGGGATTGTCCAAAATTAGCAAAACCCTGCTGATTTCATCTAAAAACAGCCCCACGCCTGCCTTTAGGTTGTGCCTGATATTGCAGATCAGATCCATTCAAGTGAACAGGACTGAACTGCAATACCAGATACAACCTGCAGACAGGTGTGGCGCTGTTTTTCTAATTCCAGACAACCCTTTTCAACACTGACAGCCAAGTATCGCAACCTAAGTTATGAAGGGCTGCGTGTCACTTGGGTGGCAATAAAAAATAATCAAACTTGTATCTGACCATCGCATTGCAAAAGTATTCAGCGTGATCCACACTCTGTATATAAGAACAGTGACGCAGGACGCTCCTGTTTTGAGGAGCGGCTGCATTCTATTCTATAGTAGGACAGTTTGCTGTGCTCTGATTGGTCGATCAGTGAGCTCTGGTCTCGGCAGATATCGGCAGTGCTCCTTTGGTGGGAGTTGTGGCACTTATGATTTCTTCATTTTTTATTTCATTTTTTTTAATAAATTGACCTATGTAAGAATCTCTACTTTACTTTTTCAAGGAAGACCCGCCGGACACCGGTGACCTTCTCTCCAATGTGTGGTGCTGATTGCAGTTTGCAAAGCAGTATTACTAGTTTTGGGAATAGATACCGTATATATTTTTTAACATTTTCAAAGAAAGAGAGAGTCTTCATTTTAATTGCAAAGAACCACAAGTGAGATGTAAAAGACGGCTGCTTTCCTCTACAGACATGCGAGGTTGCAGGTTGTGTCCGGTATCGCAGCGTTGCTTCGTTGTCGGGCACAATCTGTGGACAGGTTTTTTAAAGAAAGCAGCAAGAACTTTTATTATGTCTGAACTGTGTCCTGAGCAGGGCACAGGCAATGACTTAAGACGTATGTAGCCCCCACTGGCTATTGCTTGAATGGAGCCAATGCGCGCACACTTACATTGTCCAGCTCATTCATTGTCTATTGGACTCTCCAGCAGTCCTATAGACAATGAATGGAGGTTGAACGTTCAAGACTCCCATGCTAGGGATTGCTGGGGTCTCAGCAGTGATCAGCAAGTTCTCCTCTATTAAAGGGATACCTTTGTGATTTAAATACCTCTATTACCAAGATTTCAAGATATGAATCCATAAGGAACTCGATCCCGGCGCTCCGCCAATCTCCGGCCTCTTCCATTGCATTGACTGGTCCATTGCAGTACAATATAACATTTCCTATTAAATGATGCTATACTTTGTGTATCACACAGACCAGACTCTTGTAACAAGTAACACGATGAGCGTTCACATCTGACTACTGAAGGGAGTGTAATATCTGCGCTGTATTATTTGTATTATTATTATTTTTTTCTTATTGTATATGTTTTTACAGACGTAGCCTTTGCACATTTCCACATAGGCACCTTTTTAGATTTCATTTTATTAATACAAACGTGTTTAGAACAAATGTTATACATTATTGATGCATTTTGTGTATTTTTTTTTTTACTATTGTGTATTTTTTTTTTTTCCTGGAAGCGGGAGAAGAGACGGATATTGGGGAGGGGGTGGTAAAGGTGTGGCTCTGCCTGCTCCATTACTAGAGGCTGTGGTTCAATAAGGAAAATCAAGTTTGATCCTATTGTGCAATGAATGCTATAATGGAACCAATAAACCTCAGATATCTTCATGACGTTATGGTTTTTGTTTTGTTTTGTTTTTAATCCACCTTTACGCTATAAAAATACTGTAAAATCCCTTTAAACTAACATCTGATAATACAGAAGGTTTTCTCAATTGCCACCGAGCCTTAAAGGGAACCTGTCACCAGGTTTTTGCAACCTAATCTGAGAGTAGCATAATATAGGACCCGAAATCCTGATTCCAGCGATGTGTCACTTACTGGGCTGCTCAGTGTAGTTTTGATAAAAATCACTGTTTAATCAGCTGGAGATTATCATTAGCAGTCTCCTTGTCCTGCTGCCAGGTAGTCCAGCATATTCACAGACTGCTAAATCTGCAACAGAGAAAACACTAATTTCATCAAAATGGCAGCAAGCCGCTCAGTAAGTGACACCGCACTGGAATCAGGGTCTCTATTTCTACATTATGCTGCTCCCAGATGTGATGGCAAAATCCTGGTGACA